>JARKHS020022157.1:0-12668 GCA_030143305.2 Amblyomma americanum
GTCAGCCGTGGGCACGGCGGAGGCGTTGGAACCATGCGGTTACCAAATCCGTTCCTGTTTTTTGTCCAGGCCGTGCACTTCATCGCTGTGAAGCTTTCACCAGGCGAAATATGCTTCGGTTTTCCTGTCGAAGCGACCGAGCATCACGTTTTCTTGACCAACCAGTCAGCGGAAAACACCTGCGGAACTGAAAATCCGGACCTGCCCGCCTGGAATCTACCACATGCTGATTATCACCAGCCACCATCGTCTACGTCACCAGCTCCGACGGGTATAAAGACGGACCTGCGGTGCAGCCTTGTCAGTGGGCGCGGCGGAAGCCCAAGGAATATGCGTCTTACAAGCCCCTTCTTGTTTCTTATCCAGGCCGTGCACTTCATCGCTGTGAAGCTTTCACCAGGCGAAATATGCTTCGGTTTTCCTGTCGAAGCGACCGAGCATCACGTTTTCTTGACCAACCAGTCAGCGGAAAACACCTGCGGAACTGAAAATCCGGACCTGCCCGCCTGGAATCTACCACATGCTGATTATCACCAGCCACCATCGTCTACGTCACCAGCTCCGACGGGTATAAAGACGGACCTGCGGTGCAGCCTTGTCAGTGGGCGCGGCGGAAGCCCAAGGAATATGCGTCTTACAAGCCCCTTCTTGTTTCTTATCCAGGTGAGGGACAAGCGTCCTGTTCACGTTTACCATAGCGATGATGCCTTTCTTTTGCTTCTGCCGTGCCCACGGCCCCTGAGCGTAGTGCTTTTGACGACTTACCATTGTTTCGTGGATTTGCTTTGTTCTTGTGGTGACGTCGAACTTAATCCTGGACCTGGCACTGAAACTATGTTTACACAAATTCTGGCTGAACTGAATGTCCTAAAGCAAACCACGCAGTCAGTACATCAACAACTTGGCGAAACAAATAACAGGATAGCTGCTACCGAAGGAAAACTGGACGGATTGACTTCTACTGTTACATCTTATTCACAGAGAGTCGACGAGATGCAAAAAACTGTGGAAACTTTGCTTCGTAAGGTTGACGACTTAGAAAACAGAAGCAGGAGAAATAATCTAATTGTCTACGGTGTGCCAGAAAATAATGAAGAGCAGCACGAGGACCTAGAGGCAATTGTGTCTGAAAAAATTCTCAACGACATACTGAAGGTGCCTAATGTAGCTATCGAGCGAATTCACAGACTTGGAAGACCTGCGGAAAAGAAATGCCGCCCACTAATCTTTAAACTGTTGAACGGAAGGGACAAGGGAAGGATCCTTCAAAATTGCAGCAAGCTAAAAAACACGAAATACGTCATCTCGGAAGACTTTTCGCCACGGGTTCAGTCG
The DNA here is from genome assembly GCA_030143305.2 of Amblyomma americanum. Classification (NCBI taxonomy): domain Eukaryota; kingdom Metazoa; phylum Arthropoda; class Arachnida; order Ixodida; family Ixodidae; genus Amblyomma; species Amblyomma americanum. Next base: position 1,336 of record JARKHS020022157.1, read on the forward strand.
ATACGTAAGAAGCTTTGGAACAGCGCCCAACAGCAAAAAGCAAATGGTGCGAAGGTCGGGCTCTTTTTTGACAAGATAAAGATCAACGGAAAACTGTTCCGATGGGACGAAACTCTCGAGGAAAGAGTGCCCGTAAATGATCCCTGACCAGTCTGTTCGGACGCTCGCAAATATCACAGACATGCGCAGACTGTGAAGTTACCCAACCAATGCCTCAAAGTCCGCCCCACTGCGGGCCCTTTTTCTTTGTTGAACATTAATGCCAGAAGCATATGGAATAAATGCGATGACTTAGAAGGTCTTCTTATCACACACGACGCTGACATCACAATCATAACCGAGACTTGGTTGAACGAAGCTATTCCTGATTCAGAAGTAATACCCAACACTCATGAGATAGTACGGCACGACCGTAGCAGACGGGGAGGGGGCGTAGCCATAGCTATAAAAAAGGGACTAGATTACACAGTTATTCCTCATAATACAGGCATCGAAATGGTTTGGATATTGCTTCGGTTTAACAATTTGAACATTTTTATTGGTTCTGTGTATAGACCCCCGGATGCAGACGTCTCGGTTCTAGAACGACTGCACGAATTTTTGTTAGAACATGGTAAAAAATATGCTTATGTAATGATGTGTGGTGACTTTAATTTACCAAAAATCAACTGGGAACTTCTGCGTACTGTAGCTTCATGTCAACATTCTGATCTTTTGCTTGATATCGCCTTTGCAATTAATTTAAAGCAGGTCGTGCAGGGGCCGACACGTACTGCATCAGGTTCAAGCTCCCTTCTAGACCTTGTGTTTGTTACCGATACTATTGAAAAACTTGGCTTCTCCGTTGAAATCATACCAGGCATTTCTGATCACAAAGCTGTACTCTTCAAAAGTAACATGATGCGACCGCCTGTCCCTGAGTTAAGAAAACCATTTCTTGACTTCAACAATGCCCTAGACGAAAGTATCTTAGATTTATTGGAACAAGACTACGATGAATTCGTTGAGAAACACGCGGCTGGTCTCATGAAAGTTAATGACCTATGGGTGCACTTCAAGGTTATTGTACACACATGTATCACAAGATACGTGCCGACTAAACTTAGAAAAATGAATCGCAGTAGTCCCTGGATTACTCGCGAACTGCTCCAGCTCAAGCGACGTATCAAGCGTCTAGGATCCAAGCGATTTAAAACAGGGCACATTTCCCTACAGTCACTACGCACAGAGTTGCGCATGAAAATTAAACAGTCTAAGTACACTTTTTTTAACGTTAAAATGCATAACTTTCTCACCACAGACCCACACAAATTTTGGATACACTTAACAACGAAGAAGGATACAGTTAGTAAAATTCGTTTGAATAACAGAGAAAGTAAGGATCCTTACGACATTGCATCAGCTTTCAATAATTACTTTTCTTCAGTGTTTTCTACTGACAGTAGGCAGGAGCCTGAATTTCAATCCACGTGCCTTATCTTACCAGACCTGCAAATATCTGTCGAAGGAGTTTTTTCAGCTCTACTCAGTTTAGACAAAAAGAAGTCTCCTGGGCCCGATGGCATTCCAAATGCGTTTCTCTCCCGCTACGCAGAATGGTGCGCGAAATATCTTGTCATCATTTACAATGAAAGTCTTCTAAATTCAGAAGTTCCGGCTGACTGGAAGACTGCAAAGGTCGTCCCTATCCACAAATCGGGTGACAAACTTTGTCTAAACAACTACAGGCCAGTTTCACTCCTTTGTACCTCGGGTAAGGTTATGGAGCATTTCATTTTCAAGCACTTGATTTCTTTTCTAGAAAGTAGTAACTTCTTTTCTAGTAACCAGCATGGGTTTCGGCGTGGCCTGTCCACCGTAACACAACTAATTCACACAACCAATGAACTTTTGGCATGCATTGATAAGGGTGGGCAAGTAGATGCAATATTTCTCGACTTCGCGAAGGCCTTTGATCGCGTTTCGCACCGTAATCTAATAATAAAGCTCAAACATCTATTACAAAATCAGCGTCTTGTTCAATGGCTAGATTCCTACCTCTCTGAACGGCACCAGTACGTCCAGATCTCAGGTTCCAATTCTGTGCCAGCTCCAGTTCTCTCAGGAGTACCCCAGGGCTCTGTTCTCGGTCCACTATTGTTCCTTATTTACTTAAACGACTTAAACTTCGACTCCCCTGTACGGTGCCGTTTTTTCGCTGACGACTGCGTTGTATATCTGCCTATTCAAAATGCGGAGGATCAATATGTGCTGAATGACTACCTTTCAGAGGTCTCAAGGTGGTGCCTAGTCTGGCAAATGTCACTAAACACGTCTAAGTGCTCAAAAATGACATTTACGCGTAAAAAGTGCGCTCTTAATTACACATACACAATAAACGGTGCAGCTGTCTCCCCCGTAAACGAATACAAATACTTGGGGGTTGTATTCAATAGCAACTTGAGTTGGAGTTCGCACATCGGGCATATAGTCTCAAAGGCGTCCAACAGGCTTTGGCTGTTAAGAAATCGTCTAAAGCACTGCACATCTAAAACTAAATTAGCAGCGTACACTGCACTCGTACGGCCATTACTGGAATACGCAGATGTGGTTTGGGATCCGCACACCCAAGTAGATGTACAGCGCATTGAAGGCGTTCAAAGGAAGGCGCTTAGATTTATCTACAACGCATATGGAAGGCACGTTTCGGTTACTAATCTATTGAGGGAATCTGAATTGCAGACACTTCAATCTCGTCGCAAGTTGCACCGACTAAAAATGTTGCATGGGATTGTTAATAACTTAACAAACATTCATTTTGAGACCTACATGGCATACAACACTTCACGACCAACGCGCAATAAACACAATTTGACAATCATGGTGCCACGGTGCCGAACGAAAGCGTATCAGTTTTCTTTTTTTCCAAGAACGATATTGGAATGGAACGGGCTTCCGTGTGACGTGGTCCGTTTGACAGACCAGAAGTCTTTTTTATCTGCTGTCATATCGTCATTTTAAGCGCAGTGTATTCGTTCATGCTCTTTTGTTTGCTTTCTTTTGTATTTTAGGTAACCGAGTGCATTTAACTTTGCTCTTTGTCTTTCTATAAAACCCTGTGTGTTAGCTTTTGCTTCTTTATCTGCATTTTTACTTGCTTTGTTTTGTCGCGATGTACGATGTATCCTTGTACCGCTCCTGCCTTGGCCACCAAATGGAGGCTGGCAGTATTGAATAAATAAATAAATAAATAAAATAGAAATTGTGACAGAATTTAAAACTTTAGGCGTAATTTTTTCAGAGCACATGCTCTGGGACTCGCACAGTAATCATGTTATCACGACCCTGGCTCGCACTATAGGATTAATCTACAGGCATCGAGACCTATTTTCTGTAAGCACAAGACTGCTAATTTATCATTCACTGTTTTCATCGCGCATAAATTACTGCTTTTTAGTGTGGGGCAAGACAACCTCAACAAATATCAGGAAACTGATGGTAATGCAAAATAAAGTAATCCGGATTATTGCAGATTCTTCACCAGACTACTCAGTAGACAGCTTGCTTAGAAATTTTAGACTAATTAGCATAGAGAACTTGTATAACTATCATCTTTGTAAAAAGTTAAGGGATGAAAAGAAACAAGGCATTAATCTCATAACTAATCTGGCAAACTTGCAAATGAATACCCATTATTAAACAACTAGGCATCCTGAGCACTGGGAAGTTCATAGTAACCGCACTAATTATGGTGAACAAATGTTACGACACACAGTACCAAGTGTATTTAATTATTTTTTTTGCAAAGAAATTGATGTGATGAGCATTTCGAAAACAGAATTCAGAGATTTATTCCTTTAGTTGTTTAGAAATAGGGTTAAGAAAAGGGTAATTACTTTTTTTTCTCTTTCTCAAATGGTACAATTGTACTACCTATGCACTACCTTTTATGGAATTTTTTTTCTCAGGTTTGATCTGTATGCTCTGTGTACCTGTTAATTCTTCTGTTTGGTTTTGTAACTGCTGTTCCTTCAAATCTTTGAAGTATTTTCAATCATGCATACTTACACTGCGTTTCGTACCTATACATTTCACGGAAATTGTCTTTCACCAATTTTAGTGATGTATAAAATATCCATCAAAACGTGTTTTTTTGTGTGTGTATGCTGATCTGTATATGTATATTTTATGAGCTGCTGTTGCCTATGTAAACAAGGGGGGTGGGAGCCTGTCAAGTAGCTGTTCAGCAGCTTTTTCTTCCATCTCCCCATGTTTTGTACAAACATGAAAATAAACCGTATTCGTATTCGTTTATTTTTTCGATTGCTGACATTTATTTATTATTTATTTGCTCGTGAACGCGAGGAGCAATGTGAGCCGTTCTCGGTCGTTTTACCTGAGTAAAACCAATTCTATATTATGGCGCGTCTACTGATGGAAACAGAGGCTTCCTCTTGCCACAGTGGGCTAGTACAGCTGAGTTGCAAATCTTATTGCGAACTAGAATGCAACTTTGTGCTTATTTTCTCACTTACAGGGTGCGTCTTCATGCGCGTCTCCCTTAATGTAATAAATGTTTCTTGCTCGCTCACTATAGTCTTGGTCAGGCTGGCCATAATTGTCAGAACGCAATGCTTTCGTCGCGTAGTTACGTGTATCAGAAAGGTGTTGTGCTATATTAAGGAAGCCAGAAAAACTGTTGACTGATGACGCAACACCTTTTTTTTGCAAGTGTTTCATTTATTCTCTCCTTTTATTCTAGCATGCTAGAAGCTGCAAACCGTAGTTTGACACAAGCGGAATTCCCGACCAACCAGGCTTCGTTTCGCTGCGAATTCGTCATCCTCTGTATAAGAGATACATTTGTGCATGTGCTGTCATCTCTGACACATTCCGATTGGTGCTATAGAATTTTTGAATTACGCAACACTGCTCACACATACGCAACATATTCCACGAAGGGGAAAAGAAAGGGGCTTCGCAGGGTTTCTTAAGGAAACGCGGCGGTTATCTTTGAAGCTTCGACACGCTGCATCGAAATTTAGAGGGAGGGGCAGGGGGCGAGAGGAGCATATAGACAAGCATGCCGCCCCGCCCCGCAACTCATGTTATCGCATTTGCAACCCGGCCACTTATACGTATTTATGCAAAAAAAAAAAAGGCGACAGCCACAAAAGTAGTTTCGATGTTGCGGCGAGCACTTAGTTTTTTTACATCGTATATACGATCATTACACATCCGGGGCACGTCGCCAGACGTTTGCAATTTCGGAGAGGGAGCCGGGCGATCACGTTTCGCCCGATGAGTGAAGGACTCCATAGCCGGTGGCGCGTCGCATTTGGCCGACCATTATTAGCGCTTGCCGCTGGCACGACCCGCCCAAAGGCAAACCAGCTGCCACTTGGCCTGCTGTCACGCGAGGACGTCGGAGGATGAGGCCAAGTTCGTCGCGCGACGCAAGCGAGTTCAGCGCTTTCGCTTCTTTGACTCGCTAATTATAGCATATTGTGCTTTCCTTTGATTTCGTTAATCCATCGCAATACTGTGATCGCGCAATTAATATGAAAGAATCAGCGGAGGATAGTCAGATTAGACTGAAAGAAATATGAGCGAAGTGCATAGAAACGCCTGTACCTTGACGGTTGACGATTTCAGAGCGCCACCTGATCCCGCCAAACGGCCTACGTCAATTCGTTTCCACCAGGTGTGTCCAAACTGCCGTAATGAGTGCATGTCGTGTCGTATCCAATCGCATAGCCTGGCAGAGAATGCTCCGCTTGGAAGCGCGAAACAGCGTGCCCGACAATGGGCGCTCTTGTATGCGCACCTGGCGTCAAAACTTAGTGTACCAAGTTAGTTGAGAAATGAAGGAACTTCGTTGCAACCACAGTGTGCCAACTTGGGTTGCGACGTGCAGCTCGCGCTGTCGTGCGGAATCGACGCGCTGCACCCGTAATTTTTAGTCTAGCTCGCATACTCAAAGTGCACGCGTATACTTCATGCTCTTTCTATTTATGCATAGCTTTTATCTGAAAAAAAAAATCTCCCTGTTGCATTCGATGCGTCCGAGGCTATTCGATGCAGAGACAGGCACTCAGAAATCGAAACGACCTGGCACTTTCTGCCCCAAGTAGTCAGGACGCAGCAATGAAATGAATTGTGCCAAGTGAAGTCAGTCGACCGGCATCGTCAGACAACAATTTCCTCTCGAAGTTAAACGATCAAAGAGTATGGTGGAGCTTCCATAAAAAAACGTAAATCAATAAGCTCCTGCCTGTACCACTTAAGTATCACAGGCTTAACCCAATCGTAATATAAATGAAAAGGCCCGAAGGCAATGTTGTGCTTTTGCCACCCGCAGGTGGGAAAATAAAAAAATGGGGTAATGCTACTAAGCGACCCACAGCCGGGGGAGCGGGCCCGGGGAGACTCCCCTGATCTCCCCTGGGACTTAGCGGAGGGGGTGGGACATAGGTTGTGGGAATGGGACTGAGGGAAGGGTTATGGGTAATGTGATGGGAATGGGGACAGCGAGATATTGACCCGCATTTTATCATCGCTCGACTCCTGTCTGGCCAGGACAGGGAGGGCGTCGATGTTGTCCAATGGTGCGGCTCCACTCACGGGATGCCCGACCACCCAACGACGCAATAGCTCCGACTCGGAGACAGGGAATCCTAACCCGGGGCAGCTGCCTCGGGCTCCTCCACGACTTTCAGGAGTCCGGTTCGGACTTGCGTTACGCTCCCAGCTACTAACCGTCGAGTGTTTTTCGCGGCTTTTCAGACTCCGGAAGTATGTGTGGTGGATCCCAGGGACCCACCTGTGCTTCCAACCAACCAACCATGCACTTATTTCCTCCCCTGGCTGGCTCCACACCTACTGAGGAGGGAGTGTTCAGGGCCGGGCTGACCGGGCCACAAACCAAGAACCTGGCCGAGGGTGAGATAACCCGGGCCTACTCCACCGCTACTCCACAACATCGACGGTTTTTGCATCGGTCCTACTAAGGTCCCCCTTACCTCGGCGTCCCGCGCTCTAGCCTCACGGCCCCGCGGTCAGCCATCCCTGGCTGCTTCCCCGAGGACATCGCTCCCAAGGAGCCCTTCTGCTGGAAACCCCCGCGCGGACCTGGCCTCTCCGAGGCCAGAAACCGACGCGCCAGCCGGTAGCCACGCACGCCCCCGCGTGCAGAGGCCTTTTGATTTTCGAGCACTTTTTGAGCCCAATTCCGTGAGTCCAACCTGATTATGAAACCAGGCCTGCCTCCGCACAGGCATCGGACCTCACGTGCGCGACTGGCCCACTCAGTCGCTTGGGAGTCGCTGCCACTCCCATGGGGTTTTGCATCCCCAGGGGACGGGCCCCGGCCAGCCCATCCCCACCGCTGGCGTTGCACCGGAACAAAGCCTAGTAGCCGAAACTACACCGGCCCGTATCCGGTGGCAGGGGGGGCCACGGGCAGGCCGCACAGTCGGATTTCATCAGCTAGAGGATGCAGTTTCGTGCCGCAATTGCGCGAACGGTCCTCCCCAAGTGCAGCAGATTACTCGTGCTTCTACCTTCCGGACCGCCAAGGTCAACCAGATGAGAACAGAGATAGCATACAAAAGGTGGAAAAGTGCACGAATGAGCTGGTCAGCCGAATATCGAGACACTCTTGCGCATAACTCAGTGCGTACACCTGCCGAAAGGTTTCTGCGCATGTTAGCTATAGGTTCACTGTCTTTCCAAAAGCATCGTTGTTATACAAGTGTATCCGGCGTGTACTTTCCTGCACAATGCCTCTCCGAGTGAGACAGCGCGAGAGGGTTCGGTGACTGAGCACCGCTCCCGCGCCCAGGCGAGTCTAGTAGTCGCTGACGGAAGTTTTTGCGGGAGCTGGGATGCCATAATTTCCGCCAGACAATTCGTTCCTGTCGGTCGCTCCCATTCGGAAAGCGAAACATTACGCATATTATGCATTATGATCAATCGCATCGATTTTTGATTACCGTCGCGGAGAGCAGCAAGAAAGTAAGAAAAAAAAAAGCAAATGCCCTACATGACTGGCCGAACGGGCGCGCGCAGTCGAGGAGGCACTCAGCGGAGTTTATCCACTGAGCCTGGTAGCTGTTCTGTTTTGCTGCACCACGCAACACCTCGTGGAAAGCGTAAACGCGTTCAGAGGCGTACACCAGCTCGCTAAACGTGGCTCGCGACAGGGAATTTATCGCGCGTTCGTGCATTGTTGCAGACACGAAATCGCCGTTACCCGACGATTTATACCGAGAAAAAAGACATGGAACATTGATAGCGTCGTTAAACACTGCAGCCACTGAACTGGCCGAGACTCCTTCTTTCCCGACAACAAACTACCACCGCCTGGCAACGTACGTTATAGCCCCGGGAAGCACTTAGCACGTGTCACGGAGAGCAGCTCTCATAACTTTGACAAACGCAGACGAGTTTCGGTGAGACCACTGAGGCGACCCGTATCGCGCGAAGCGAAGAGAGAAGCCGTATGCACTTAAATTTGTATTCGAGGTACCAACAGCGCCTGGGGAGACATTGTTGGGTGTGTGTGGGTAATTACATGAACAAAACGCAGAATTGACAACAACACTAGTTGCATATGCAATTGTAATGCAACAGCCAACTTCGATAGTACTACATGCATGTTTCGGCCCACTAGAACTCTGCATGGTCGCCCACAGCTGAGCATCGACTCGCGGTGTTTGCGTCCGTGTGTTTCTCCTCTTAGCGACCTATTCCTGAATGAACGCAACTTTCAACGCGGTTGTTTCAACACAGGCCTCGAAAAGAGGGGGTGCAGTCGCAATCAGGGGCTGCGCCCATTCACCCGCCTCCTTTCCCTCTTCTCGGGCGACGATAGCCGCGGTATAGAGAGGGGGCGTCCTTCAGGCCACGGCGCCGGACAGCAGCACACAAGCGCTCTGTCGCTTCAATATTTATGGTCGCTCGCAGCGGCTGTCATTAAACAGATCGATCACGGTGCGGCCAGGTGTGTGCTTCAGTGCCCCCTCCCCCGCTGGCGGCAGTGGCCGTCAAAGTGACGTCGATCGCCGCCGCGTGATTCGTGTCGGCTTGGATCGGGTTACTCTTGCTCGCCGCCCGGCCGCAAATGCCCCGCCGTGTGGCGTATGAGAGCTTCTTGAGCGCCGCTGATTGCTGCTTAAAGCGGCCAGAATTCTTCATAGTTGTGCGTCTTTGATATTAAAGAGTGGAGTACTTTCTAGACGTAATTTCTAAAAAAAGAACAGTAACTAGAGCAACGTAGGATCTCTCGCTGGACAGCGACGCTTGCCGTGCTTCGTGGACACAGCCCCCCCCCCCCCCCCCCCGCCCTCATATTATCCGACCCTTCGAATTTAATTAAATCGAAAGCTTGCTTCCATACGTGAAATTGATGACCTTTATGCCTTGAGTAAACGTACCAGAGACGTCGTCGACTATTCGACGTGTTAAAGAAGTTAAAAAACATCTACTTCAATCCCCCGAAATTTTAAATAGACGCGCAGTCGCATTCAAACAACTTCAGTGCAGTCAAAAGGAAGTTAACTGAAGCCAATAAGTGCATGTTTAAGAATCCCAGGTGGTCAAAATTACCCGGAGTCCTCCACTATACTGCGTCCTCATAGCCTGAGTCGCTTTGGGACGTTAAACACCATGGAAAGTAAAATACCAAACCAAAGAAGTATAATACAGTAAAAAAAAAATTCTGTTCGTCTTTCACGAGCAAAAACGTACAGAGTTATTTCGCACAAAACGAAGATAGGTTACACGAGGTTAAAGGCCTACAGTTTAGGTTATGGAATAACTCGTCGATTCTTTTTTTCTTTTAATTTATTATCATGATTATTTCTTAAAACAGTTTTAAACCTCAGTCGCCTCAAAGGCATTGGTACGAAACCAATGCCAGTGGCGAATACCGGTCGCTCAGTGCGCTGATGCACTGCCTCGGCGAGCACTCGTAAAGAAGCGTACTGGGTCACGCTGTTCAGATCGCGCTCAATCTGGAGGAGGACACGTGTTACGAGCCTTCGGAGTGGTCGCAACCCGAAATCACGTCGTCGCGAAGCAGGGCGCGTTCCTCCACTTTGTCGGCGACCTGAGAGGAAGAAAAAATAAATAAATAAAACCGCACTTTCTCTGAAATTGGCCGGGATACGGGCGAGGAGCTCCTCGGAATGGCCGCGACTACGGAAATCTCCTGAAACCCACGCATGCCGCGAGCTGCGTTCCTTTCGGGATGCTTCGGATTCCGTCCTTTTCGTGACCAAATTCTTCGTGCGGAGCCCAATTTTTGAACCGAACCGGTTATCTCGTGTCATTTAAACGCGCACGCACAAAGAAAAAAAAACACGCAATCATGGGTTCAGGGAGCGCCGGACTTGGAAAGCCCTTCGGTCGTTTCCGTTTTTATCAAGCAGCGAACGTGCTGAGATGGTAGAAGGACTGCTGGCATAACACATCCCGCTAGGAAGCCCCGTGAAATATTCTGAATGCGCACGCACTTCGCTTGCCCCGATAGCCCCTGCTTCTGGCAACCGCTTGACGCAATGCTTGTAGCAGGAACTTCTCTCTTGGAGCGGCGACGCTTATCCGGAGTAGCCATGACACCAGCGTCACGAAGAGAATGTGCCACACGTAGTTTTAACGCGACAAGGTTAAGGGTCCCATTCATCGTAAAATCCGGCGGAGACGTTGTAGTCGTGAGCCAAATATCCGGACTGGTTGAAATGGTGGCTACGCCACACGTGTAGCTGGGGAATGAAAAGTGATTAAAAATTACAAAACTGGAGATTAGAAGGCCACAACATGACTCTTCATTAGGACAGTAAACGAATTTTGGTGAAAGGAAATTGAAGTATACCTCGTAAATAGAACCCCAGACCCTTGGATTGTCAGTCAGACACGCCACACCTATAGACCACGCATTCAAGTTCGTCACCATAAAAATGCATATTTAAAAAAAAATCAATAACGCAGCCTTGTTTACAGTATATTAAGACGCCTCTCAACACTTCACTTGGTAGAAATCATCGTGGAGGAAGTTTTATTTCTATTCTCGTTGCCGTTCGCTGACGTCTTGTTTGCGATGCTACACATGACTCCTGGAAATGTAATGTTTGTCTTTATTCGTACATTAATCGCATTTTGCTGACTTGACGCATTCGGCGACCCTTTGCTCCGCCCTCGGTATGCTGGAGCGGGCGAGTTGACCGCAGGCGCCGTGGCCCTCCTGTGGGGCGTGTCCCCCTCGCGGCCCGAGTGGGTTCTGCTTCGCGGCATGCGCACGCTGGCCGTGCTGCGCGTCTTCCGCAGCCTGGCGTCGGTGCGCGGCGTGCGCC
>JARKHS020022158.1:0-217155 GCA_030143305.2 Amblyomma americanum
TGCGGTCATAGGTTTTGTGGTACCCAAGGTGACCTGCGGTGGGGTCGTCGTGGAAGGCTTGTAGAACTTGAGGACGCAGGGAAGAAGGAATTACGGGAACCCATGTGTGGCCCAGTGGGCTGTAGTTGTGCCAAAATAATGTGCCATCCTGTAACTTGAAATTTTTGAGCCGACGACGGAGACGGGCATTTGGAGGTCTAAGAACACCGCTGAGACTATCAATCAGCTTTTGACAGTAAGGGTCAGCACTCTGGTGGTGAGCAAGATTGCAGTGTATATCTGGCATGGGAGCAATAGAGGCGGCGCTCAAAGACTGCATAACTGTAGGGTTTAAATGGCTTGACTCCGTTGGGACAGGAGAGGAATGCGAGGACATGGGTTGCGACGGCAAAGCAATAGGGCAACGAGAGAGAGCGTCGGCGTCCTTGTGCTTCTTGCCCGATTTGTAAGTGACAGTAAAGTCGTACTCTTGAAGGCGGAGGATCCACCGCCCGAGACGACCGGACAGATTTTTCAAAGTGGATAACCAGCATAGGGCGTGGTGGTCAGTGACGACTGTGAAGTGACGGCCGTACAGGTAAGGACGAAACTTCTGAACAGCCCAGACGACGGCGAGACATTCTTGTTCGGTAATAGTGTAGTTTTGTTCCGCAGAAGTCAGAGTTCGGCTCGCATAGGCAACAACATTTTCTGTAGAGGTGTTTTGGCGTTGCAGAAGGACAGCGCCAATGCCATGGCTACTGGCGTCGGTGTGCAAAATTGTCGGTGCTTTATCATCAAAATGGCAGAGGACGGGACCCGAAGTCAGAGCACGCTTCAGAGTTTCAAATGCTTCTTCGCAAGCAGGAGACCAGATGAAAGGCGTGTCGTTGTGAAGAAGCGCATGTAAAGGTGAGGCAATAGAGGCGAAATTGCGGATGAATCTGCGGAAGTATGATGCCAAGCCGAGGAAACTGCGGAGATCTTTGACCCGAGTTGGACGGGGAAAGTGCAGCGCAGCAGCGATTTTTTCAGGGTCAGGCTTAATTCCTTCGCTGCTTACGAGATGGCCAAGAACTTTAATGGATTTTGATGCAAAACGGCATTTCTTCGTGTTTAGCTGTAGGCCAGCGCTGGAAAGTGCTGTCAAAACTTCATCGAGACGAGTAAGGTGATCAGGAAATGACGAAGAAAAAATGACGATGTCATCTAAGTAACAGAGACATGTTTTCCATTTGAGGCCGCGGAGAACTGTGTCAATCATACGCTCGAATGTAGCAGGAGCGTTGCAGAGTCCAAAAGGCATTACATTGAATTCGTATAAACCGTCCGGTGTTGCAAAGGCGGTCTTCTCTTTATCATCTTCATTCATGGGGATCTGCCAGTAGCCTGATCTTAAGTCAAGGCTGGAGAAAAATTGGGCACCTTGCAAACAATCGAGGGCGTCGTCAATTCGAGGGAGGGGATACACATCCTTACGAGTTATTCTGTTTAGAGCACGGTAATCTACACAAAAACGAACCGAACCGTCTTTTTTTTGCACTAGCACAACAGGCGATGACCAGGAACTAGACGATGGGCGTATGATGTTGCGTGCAAGCATGTCAGCAACATTTTCCTGAATAACTTTGCGCTCGGTTGGAGAAACACGATAAGGCCGGCGTCTAACTATGCTTGATCCGTCGGTGAGTATGCGATGCGTTGCTGCAGCGGTTTGACCCAGTGTGCCGGAATTGACGTCGAACGAGTCTGCGTGCTTGTTCAATACAGCGAGCAATGCGTCTGTCTGGTCTGTTGTCAGGTCGGTGCTGATCGTGTGGCGAAGTGCTGCACTGAGCGAGGCAGGGGATGAATCAGAGCGATCGGAGGTGGAAATGGGAAGAAGTGTGACAGGCTGGGCGGAAGCAATTGATGCAACAGTAGAGTCGCGTCGCAGAAGAATGGGCTCTGATGTGGTGTTGAATGCGGCGAGAAGAGAAGAACCGCTGGAGAAGCGAAGAAGGGACACGATGATGATAATACCTCTTGACAGGAGACGAGGGCTGGGTGTAATCAGGACGTCGCCATCGGTGACGGCGTCAGAAGTCACAGATAGAATATCTTCGTTGCCCGGATAGAGGACGTGATCGGCAAGCATAACTACACGGGAAGAAAGTGGTTCTCTATCGGCAAGAATGTTGCATTCAGTGACTTCAATAGTGGGAGGGGAACACGTAATGACTGCTGAGGCGTTTTGGAGGAAATCCCAGCCGAAGATGAGTTGATGGACACAGGAGGATAGGACAGCAAACTCAATGAAGTGCAAGATGCCATCAATGGTGACTCGGGCTGTACACGCTCCACAAGGGTTAATATTCTGTCCATTTGCAGCACGTAAAGGAGGACCGGTATAAGGTGTGCGCACTTTTCGCAGTTTTAAACACAAGTCAAGTTTCATAATAGAAATAGCGGCGCCGGTATCAATTAAAGCTTCCAGTTCATGTCCCTCAAGGAATACAGTCAACATGTTTGATGGGAGCAGAGGAGGAATTGGAGCGACGACAGGCGGTGCAGTTTTACCTCCGGAAACTGCACAGGTTAGTTTTCCGTTTGGCGGGCAGAAGCTGAAGATGGAGGACGAAGGGGCGACGAAGTCCGGCGAAAGGGTGACGGGGAGCGACGACGCGATGGCCGTGCTGTCCTAGACCGGTCAGGAGAAGTCGACGGGGAGGAAGAGGGACGGAGGTCATTATCGGTGTAGTACTGGCGAGGAGGAAGCTGGTAGGCGTCGTCACGTCGAACGTACCCATAGCTCGCACGCTCATCTCGCAGTCGTCGGCGACAAACGCGTGTTACATGGCCGCGGATTCCGCAGTAGAAACATACTGGACGAGGTGGGAGAGGCCGCCAATTACCATACACCGGTGGTCGCGGGGACAGGGCGGCGAGGCTGGGTGGGACGGGCGCGTGATGGACAGGAGGACAAGGAGGAGGAGCCGCAGTGACTTCAGCATACGTCGGAACGTAGGGAGGGGCTGGTGGTTCTGTAGCCATGGGACCATTGAGTGAAGTAAGCTCCTCCTTGATAATGCCACGCAACCCAGTAGATTGAGCAGGTGGGCGTGAGAAGGCAGGAACCGACGAAATATCATTGTGGAGCTCTTCCCGTATTATAGATCGTATGATGGTGCGCAGATCAGTTTCGGGAATTTGGCTCGGATCCCAGGTGTTGTTGAGGCGGCGCGACTGTAGATAGTCAAGTCGCTGGCAAGTGGCGCGAATGTCTGCCACCGTGACGGGATTTTGGGCAGCTAGAGCTGCGTAGGCAAAAGAGCCAATTCCTTTTAAAATATGTCCGACACGTTCAGCCTCGACCATGCCATTGTTAACTCGCCGGCAAAGGGCGAGTACGTCCTCAATGTATGATGTGTATGTCTCTCCTGGAAGCTGCACACGGGTCTCTAGCTTCTTTTGAAAAGAGGTCGGACCAGCACCAACAGTTCCAAATATCTGGCGGATCTGTGTCGTGAATTGAGGCCAGTCAGGAATGGCGTCCTCATGGTTGAGGAACCACGTCTTAGCCACGTCACTCAGGTAGAATGAGACGTTGAGTAGCTTCATAGAAGCGTCCCAACCGTTAAAAGCGCTCACCCGATCGTACTGCTGTAGCCAGTCTTCGACGGCGTCACCGCGGAGACCGGCGAAAACCGGAGGGTCGCGCTGACGTGAGGTAACTGACCAAGTTGGGTGGGTCAAATGGTGCTGAGCAAGTGCACCTTGGGACGTCAGTGGTGCAGAGGTGGCATGGGCAGCCGTGGGATGCCCATCGGTAGCTACAGGCGCCGGAACGGTGAGAGCAGGGGGATGTGACTGCGCCATGGCGGTTGATGTGCCGCCAAGAACACGACCGGAACGGAGCTCCAGGGGGTGCCGCGTTGAGGACGCTGGGATCAGGAGTCACCTCCACCACTTGTGAGGCAGAAGAACGCACCAGCAAATTCACCTTTTTACTTCAGGTAGGCCGAAGCAGCAGCTACCGACTAGTCACAGCTTAGCAACACTTCGTCTTCTTCGCACGACCCGATGACCGATGATGATTACGCTGAGATGAAGATGAAGGTCACTCACAGTGCTTACAATACTATTATTCCGTCCCTGTTCATATCTCTTATGACACAAGAACGTCTAGCATGTCATGTGGAACCGACCCTTCCTCACTATCGGTAATGTCGGAGCCTGAAATTCTCTGCAGCCTACAAATAATGCTCTGCAATTTTTCATCCCCAAACTAGGTATTCAGCTATAAGAGCCTTTTTTATAGAGGACTGTAAAGCGTGCATCTATACTGAGCTTGCCTAAATCAAAGTTCGCGTCCATTTTTTAGAATCGTTTATTACGTTTTGGATTAGGGACGGTATTTGGAGCCAACATTTTTCACCATCCTTATCGTGAACGTCTAAAACTTTCTCTTTCTGATTGTGTCTAGGCAAAATGTGTCAGCACAAAGAAATAGCTTCCACTAAGATAATCAACTACCCAATATGTTGTGCCTTAAGGCGAATGTATAAAACCTGAGGCTGTAATGCCTTGGCAATGATCAGGGGAAACAAAGATTCTTGTATTAGATCTACGAAAACAAATACAAATAGCAATGACCACTGGCAAGATATTGAGGTCATGTAATGAGGGGGTTTAAACAAATTTCACTATCAAAAAAACAATGTCGATTACGTGGAGCAGTGCATTGTAGTACGAAGAGTGAATACGCGCAGAAGTACATCTCATAACTTGTGCTCATCAGAACTGCGGTTAGCCATGGAACATACATTTACTGCAACAAAGTCAAGAATAGCTTGCTTAGGAGACGGTCCAGCCAATTTTGTAATCAGGTGGGAACGGGAAGTTTTCAACAGAGAGAACAGAAAACTTCCGGTCATTTATTAAACGGCTGCGGATTTTTTTTTCTTTGCGGCGATCTTTAAACTAGATTTTTTTGGGGGAGCCACCGTTTTGAGCTTACTGGCAGGCGGATATTGAAGAGAATGATGACTTCCGGCGTGTCTGCTGCCGCTCTCCCGCGGGAACTATGAACACCGCAAGACTAGTCAGGAGAGCTAGGTCCCTTCCTCATGAACTCTTTGTGGGACTTTGTGCTTGCATGATTTTAATCATTTGCTTCGCTGCGATTTTTCTCTAGACACTCGGTGTGCTCCCCGCACTCCAGACTTGCTCCTTGTACTCTCTCCGTAATTGTTCTTGTCAAACATTCGGTGACAATAACACTTGCCACCATCATTGCCTTGTGAGAAGCACGCCCCAGCGCTATCAACTTCAAAGTTTCATGCGTTAATAGCCGCCGGAATGACTGCAGCTGCTTGTCTGGAGATGTCAAATCACTTTGTTTCCCCAAAGACCCACAGTTTGAGCTTATTATATAAGGAGTGGGTAAGGTAATGACCTAACATATATGCTAAAATATTATTATTTAATTTTTTTAGACACGAAGTTCAAAATTTTGAATGGGCTGGGGGCTAGTGGTCTTCTTCTGGGATGCCGTTTAAGTCTATGGCTTAGCTAAGAAGGAGCTATTCGGCAGCGTTTAGTAAGAGTACGTGAGCGAGTGTCCCGTGCCGAGCGAAATGCGTGCCGTAGGGTTGATGTTGGGCGGAAGACGAAGTGAGCTGTAAAAAAAACTTTTGAAACAAGCATATACTCTCGATTCGATATGATAAGCAAGCTTTCCTAGACTGTACTTAGCTTTTAAGAATGCTATGCTGACATTGTATGAATAACAAATATTAATGAAACTAGCAGCTCGATTCTATAATTGCTCTAGTGACGTTACCAGAAAGATTTGGTTGCGGCTCCAGACAGGAGATGCGTACTGTAGTGTTCTTGGAACCTGGGATTGTCTATGCGAGAAGGTTCACGCTTGACGGTACATGACGCGAAGGACGTTTTAAGAAAAAACTAATGGTTCTGTTATCTGATGATTGGATGTTAGTGACACGCACATTACAGGTTTGATCTTCCCGCATGTTAGGCCTATGAATTTATGAGATTCTACGGTGACGGCTGAGATTACATAAAATGGGGTTACGTTTCCGGTGAAGTGACATTTGTTTTCATTTGGCGAAGTTGAGTTCCATGAGCGACTGGCTACACAATACTTGCAAATAAGTTAGGCCATTTTAAAGAACTGTGTGATCGGAAGCAATAGTGACTGCGGCGTAGACAATGTATTCATCGGCAAACATGTGGCTGTTGGAAAAAGCATGGGCTGGTAAGCTCTTCTTATATATCAGAAACATAAGGGGCCGGAGCACTGACCCTCGAGGAATGCTTGATGGTTCTTGGGGGAATTTGAGGCTTAGTTTTTAACGTAGACCAACTGGGAGTGGTGACCTGAAAATGCTTTTACCCATTCTAGTGCATTAGGGTGCAAATTTAACTGGGAGCGTTGTAGTAGTTGATGTAAAGTTTGTCCATCGCGTTGCTACGCCGCAGTGTTTATCATATCGGCCCACAATCACCAGTCACCAATAGAAAACATGAGCCTCGGGGCGTTGGCATGAGCCACATATACTGATTTTTATTTGTACTTCGGCATGTATTGCACTTTTTATTACTTAATGTACTCGCATCGCGCATATGTCTTCTTTCTTTGGTGCTGAGAAATCTAACTGCTGAGAAGTTCTCAGTATGAGAATTTTAATCGTTTGGAGCGTTTTTTGGGCAATATCATTGGTGGTTTCAAGTAAAATTGAATATCATTATGACTGCCAACATTAACAAACTGAAGTCTTGCGGAGTACAAAAACAGGTTGCAATTATTGTGCTCTGTTGCTTTCACCTTGCTGGTGTGCAAACAATGCTCCATTTGCCTAGCTTATTTTGCTAACAAAAAATTTCAGGGTGAATGTCTCCTCATGTGGATCGGGCGCCGCTTTTGCCAAAAAAGAGAGAGATACAAAGACAGTTACTGAAGCTTCTGAATATTTATTTTCGTGGCAATTTGCTTCCGCTTATGAAGAAGTCCCCTAAAAATCGCTGCGCGCACGTAGACGTCTCTTTGCAATTTACGTCACAACCTTTGCACAATGCATAGTAACGTCGTCTAAACGGAAAAGCAGACTGTTTTATTACGCACGTGTCTAAATGTTGCGAACAAAAAAATTTTTAGTCTGTTTTTTTCTCTTCAGGCTTTGTAAGTGAAATGTGTTCATAATCGCACTTTTTTCCGCTTTTTCAAGAATCGTCTGACATTTTTTCGAACAGCGCAGCGCTGTCGGCCGCAGAAGGCTGAAACACCCAAACGGAAACTTTTCTCTGATTCCTCAAACGCGCATTCTTCGATTCTAGTGCGAAGCCCGCATACCATGTCGAGTCACTAAAATCAATGTGTTGCCTCTAGGAAAACTGAACGGGCATCGGAAAAAATTATCTCTCAGAAAAAGGTTAGCCCTTTCTTAAGTTATGCTGCGCCTTTGCGCGTGCTTCTATGTGAATTAAGCTTGAGTGTTTTTCCTCACTTCAAACCTAGCATTGCGAAGGAATAGAAATAACAGTATCCATGTTAACGTCTTTTTTGTTTTGCGGCGAAACAGCTCGGAGTAAATTTATTTTATCAGTAAAAGAAATAATTTACGACATTCTAGAAACGCTTGCTTGATGCATTCTGCCTATGCTCCCCAACCAGAAAACGGTCACTAACAAAAACATGAAAAATGTATTTTGATGAAACTTCGATATATGCATATGGTTGATTGTTTCCGTTGCAACCTTGCGGCACTGCGACAGCCGTTCATAATGACGGCACCTGACACATTTGTGACATAAACTTCCTTGCAGGCATCGTTTTATCCGAGGCTTTCTTATTCTGTAGTAGTTCTGTTCAGGCTGCGACAGAACTTTCAACGCAACTCGTATTCGAATTACTGAAATTTTTAATAAGTGATAAACAGAAAAGAAATATCTTCCATCTTACTTTGTTCATATCTTCAACTGTTTCTTCGGCATAGAATCAGCAGCTTTAACGCGCTCTCGACATCGGATGCTAATTAGCGTTATGGCTCGAAAAAGCAGGTATACCGTAACGAATCGGTCATAGTTTATCCGGAACTAACGCTGCTTGGCGCTA
Organism: Amblyomma americanum; assembly: GCA_030143305.2. Classification (NCBI taxonomy): domain Eukaryota; kingdom Metazoa; phylum Arthropoda; class Arachnida; order Ixodida; family Ixodidae; genus Amblyomma; species Amblyomma americanum. Next base: position 8,099 of record JARKHS020022158.1, read on the forward strand.
TGACTGTTTAGTCGGACAAATGGGGATCTTACAAGACGTTTACGATTTGAGTGTCCAGCCGTCAATTCATAATTCAAACATTGCATTTGCAAATAAAACGTGTGATTCTTTTAGGCGAGAAGCAACCTGCTCGAATCAGTGTTGCTCAAACTGTACTACAGAGACAGCATATCCTGACCACCAGAGCGGAAAACTATTAAAATAAGGCTATGGTGGAGAGAATTTGGCAGCTACTCTCAGCTTATGAATGGCAATTTCCGGTACGCACCCATGGATCATAAAACTGGAGGTTAACAAAACGCGTTAACCTTAAATTGCGGACAATGCAGATAGCTATAAAAAGAAAAATTATTGCTGCAACGTTCAGAGGAAGCAAGAGATCGGATTCAGTCAGGAAGTAAACGTGGGTTAATGACTTCTTGCTCTAAATCAACAAGATGTGAGCTTCAGCAGAGCATGTAGTGCCAGGCCTGTATTCCCTCTAGGGCAATAGAGTGTATTTCAAGAGAAGGCGAACGTAGCAGGAGGCGGCCTCAAGTTAGCTGGGTGGACGGAATTTAGAAGTTTGCGTTGATAAAGTTCGCAGATCTGGCAGAGGACAGCGTTAATTGGAGAGTTATGGGAGAGGTCTTTTTACTGCAGTGGGCGTGGTCAGGCTAATGATGATGACAACAGAGATGATTAAACGGAAGGAAGGCGTATGTCACCAATTAGACTAAACCTTAACAAGAAGCAACTCTTCTCAAATACTTCACTCGCTATCCTCACTGTAGGATCAAGGAGGATTGTGAGAGGAAATATCTGAATTTGTATTCTTCCAGTAGTAATGTGTTTGTAATATCTACACCTCTCTTCATGCGAAATAGGCACAGTGTTAATACAAAAATTTAATGCCTAGCAGACGCCTCCATTTAAATGTTGCACAAGACAAAAAGTTATACCCGTGCTACACGGGCGCTTCGAATGCCTTTCAACCGAACGGCATTCGGCTCGACTGCCGAACTTACGCAGCTACACGGAATTTATTCGACGGCATTCGGTTCAGATATCATTCGATTCGACTGAGCTCCGCGGAGACATTCCAGATTTTGGAATGCCTTCGAAACGCGAACACAGCCCGAACCGACCAATAGGCGTTGCCGCCGCCATCGCTTAGCCCCGCCCACAGCCGCGCGACTGTTTTCGGCTCTGTGGCTGCTCATTTTGATGCCCGCTGCTCGCTTTTTCCTGCTCATTGCTTAGCAAACAGCTCGTGTTCTGTCTACGTAAGTGCTTGAAGGTAATAGTACACCAATGAACATTTACCGCATCGGCATGAAATTTCTCCAGCAGTGCGCCGATGAGGGCGGCTGCACTCATACTGTTGTTTACATCGCTGCGTACGAACAGCTAGTGCTCGTTTTCATGACATAAAACGCATTCTGCGATTTAGTTCTAATAAATAAGCTCATCTCTTTTGCACCGGGGTTACCCGTGCTTGTTAACGCATTGCGACAATCTGTGGAGGAAGCACCGATTCGATCGTTCGCCTGAGAAACACTTGACAGCCGGGCTGCTGACATCGCGTACGACTGGCGCTTGTCGCTAATTGTCGTAACTTCCTACTACACGATCGGTAGTTTAAACGCTTTATTCAGAAGTATGATTGGTGACCATTCGCGGTAATTTAAACGGCATAACTTGTTATCCAGAAAATAGCAACGGCGACGACTGCTGCTGGCTGTTAAGCAGTGCTCGGCGGTCTGGGTCACACCGGCACTTCCCGTTCATCGTATGCGCGCCCTGCGATGTGAGCAATAGTTGATTTTGGTCCCTGTTGTCAAAACAACACTCGTTGGTCATTTGAATTCAATAAAACTTGTGATTTCGCTCTTCACAACCGCCCAATTTACAGGCGTAACCATGCGGACTCACTAGGCCTAGTCGTCGCGGAATGGGGGGGATTCGCCATCGACTAAAATTAATTTGGCAAGCGCTTATAGCTGTTGAGTGTTCAAATCTGCAGATGTGAAATACACCCGTTAGTTTCGCTTATTAACAATATGGACAAGGTAGAAGGGTGAAAATATTCACACTGTCACCTCATCAGCGTATTTTTGCTCAGCCGCCGGCCTGCCGAGGACATGAAGGCTGACAGTCCGCCGGTCGGATTCGTCGGTGTCGTTGGCCTCAAAAACTTGTCCCACTGCAATCATTTATGCTGCTGTTGACCGTGACAGTGTCGTTGTCGCACTAGTGTGACCACCGCCGCCGTCGTCATCGTACACTGAAAACGAGCGGAGGAAATTTCAGATGCGTTTGTAAACTGTCATGTAACGTCACGGAAGTCCGTCGAGTTCGAATGCTATTCCAAGTCTCGAACGAATGCCATTCGACTCAGATGTCATTCGAACCTGCGCGTGTAGCACGGGCATTATATTCAGATCTGCCGTCATTCTGGAATGACCAGAATCCACTGCAAGAACTCAGTATTTGGTAGTGAACGTTATGAGAAAATGATATCCAAAACTAACGCTATTTCTTAACCATTACCTTTGTTTTATGATTCACTTCGCAGCTTTTTTTGGGCAGTTTATTTTGTTCTTGTCGAATTCTGTCGTAAACAGTAAATAATCGTAACTACAGCTGTGAAACTGAAAACAAAGAGTATTGGCGACACGTAGGGGGAAACCAACTAGGTAATCGAAAAGCCGATGTAAACTGCCAACAATGACATCGAACAGTACATCTTTCTGTAAGCACACGCATACTCGATGCAAACTTAACTGCGAAAATTCATGCCGTGTGTTTCAAGCACGGAAGGTCACATGCACGCATCTTTTGACATGACTAGAGAATTCTCTCAAAGGCGTTTCCGGAAATGCGAGCGTGGAGTCATATATCCAAAGCTGCTGTTTTTTTTCTTTTGTTTTGGTAAGAAGAATCGGCGCGCAGAATACATGAATGTTCTAGAGAATGCTGATTGCTGAACTTTAATCTATGCTCCTACAAAAGAAGCGCCCATTTCTGTGTTTGAATTTGCAATAGGGGTCCCTCCTCTTGTGAATATTCCTTTTCGTAAATACCATTTTTAAAACTGCTATGTGAGAAAATACAACACGGTAGCAAGCCTTCGTTTTTAACGTTTTGCTCAAAAATTTATTGGAGATGGAGATATCTTACCCTCGCACAAATGGTGCAAAAGTTAATCTACAACAATGACGCGAATTATGCCTTGCGATGTAAAGCATTTTATTAGCACGTTATTTCTCCTTGCATATTTATATCTTTCTATTCAGCCTTTTCAGGTCAGAATTCTCATGGTAGAACTCGATAAATGTTTCAATTATGTTCATTGCGCTCGCTATGAACATAATTGTTTATGTGTCTATGTTGTCTATGTTGTTTTTATTAATGACTCTATCTAAAAAATGACTAGATTCCTAAATGCTTTTATCTCTGGACGCATTTAACATAACTTGTAATTTAGTGTGTCATTTACGCTACAGCGAAGAATTCAATGATGCTCAGTACTGGTCAGAGTTGACGTGGTAGCGCCAAGGCAGTAACTTATATAGAGTGGTGTGTACTTGAAAATTATTTGAAAACGTTGAAGTCCCTTCGGAGTTACAACCCGCTTTTTGTGCTTTTTCTTTCTCTCCTTAGTTGCAACACAACATTTAAATATTCATTGAGCTGATGTTTATTGTAAAGGTATGGCTTCGTGCCTGTTGTCCAAAGGACAGTTAATATTATTCTTCAGCTCCCGCGTATCATTAAAGGGACTATGTAATGAATAAAAAGTCGCTTGTAAGTGGTTTCAATGCTTAGAAATGATGCTAAGAAGTATTCACACAAAGTATGAGTATTCGGATCTGAGCCTGCACTTTATTATGAATTTTTAAAAATCGTGCTTTTTTCTTAATTCGCGGGCCGATTGCTGTGCTCGTAGTGACCGATCTTGAAACTACAATCGTGAAAAACACGTCACTATACCCATGACGTCAGTAGGCCACCACACGCTGTCATTCGCTGGAGCCACGGCAGCCACGACGTCATGGGCACACTTTCGGTAGCCGTGAAAATCGTCTGCTCGTGCCGCCGCGCGACCCTCTCGGGCAAGCGCGAGCCAGGGCATTGCCTTCGCGCATATGGTTTAAATTTTCCTCTGCCGCCTCCTTCTGGCGGGAGTTCCGGAGCCACTCGCCGTGGCTCGCCGAGTCGCTACTGTCGTCGCTGGCGTTCAGCCGGTACGGCGTGAACGCATAGGGCTCGATGCCCATCGCGGCCGTAAAAGCGAGCAGTCGCGCCTCGAGCTCCGGGTCCATTACTGCTAACTACAACAGACGACAAGCAAAGAAACCCGACGCGCGCCGCAATCACGCCGCCGACGCTGCTGCTGGGGTGCTAGGAGCGACAACCGGAAGTTGCAAACCGAAGGTCAGCGGATGACGTATTCATGGGCGGGGCCCGGTCCCAGAGCTGTTTTCTTTGTTTTTGTCTGGTGCCCCACGTGTACGAGTTGAAGGGGAAGAGGAGGAGCGTAATTTTTAATCGTCTATATCTTCGGTGTTATTTATGCTAGCTTAAAAATTCTTGCGTTGGGGTGACGAGTGATGAAATGCCTATCTTTCGTCTGCTTTGCGTAATCTCAATTAATTTATTGCATAGTCCCCTTAAGTTAACGAAGGTGTCCTCAATTTTTTGTCGACTGCTCCTTACAGTGGAAAATATCTTGGAATTGTATCAGATCGAATGGCTACATCCACGCGAATGGCCCCTGGTCAGAAACCTCTTTGATCAACCCCTCATATAATGGCAGTGCATGACAAGTGGGCTATTTGAAAAGCCAATCAAGCCCAACAGGAGGCGAATACCAAAGAAGAAGGTACTTTCGTAAGCGCCATATTTTCGCTTCATTTCTGTAAGAAAAGTATTGAAACAGTGAGTTTAAATTACACCTTGAGCTCTACGGTCGAAGAAGGCTCTCAGCTGTCACTAACAGTGGAGTCGAAAGAGTGCAGGTGGGCTAGTGTCCTCGCCTATATATCCTGAGGAAATATTTCTCGGCCCACTCATAAATCGCTTAGCTCCAGTACCCACGCGCGCGACGCTGCATGAAAGAGTGCGTTGAGTGTTCCGTGACGCGACGCAAATCAAATTCACAGTTCTTTTATCAGTCAACTTCTATCGCTCTAGAGAGTTGCAAGAGCTGCGCGTGAAAACTTTTTTGATCGTGCGTGTATAGCTAGAGGGTAGCACGCGATCCAGAAGCCCTGTTCATCCGAACAGTTGCGTGTCTTGGTCACTGTGTGAAAATAACGGCCAGGCAGAAGCAACTCGTCGACACGCTCCAGCTTGTGTTCTTAGTGCCTTATATCCGGAGCACGGGCATCCAAGCCCACGCGTGAACAAACCAACAGCACCAATGGGCACCAAGACCATTTGTTTACTGTTGCCTTCTTTACGTAATCTGCACGTGTTTTGCACCCGGATGTTTAACCTTCAATTGCGATTATTTGGGGGCAACTATTCAAGTCTGTGCGGATTTCACCAGGAGTCCATCAACGCGAATTTCGTCCCTCCGGTAAATGCCCGTGCCGGTGTTTAACGAAGGCTGCGAGCTGTTTTACTATGGGTCTAAATCATTTTTCATCGCGAAACAAAAATAAGACCAAACGTTCACCGGCCCCTGTACTTCTTCTCTCATACAAGCTCAGAGAAACGTTGCGGCAAAGTTTTCCGCGCCCACTAATGCACCTAGTTCAACGGCAACAAATTTTCTCGCTCGTGCAACTCCGCGCTCCAAAAGAGCTATTCATTTCCCATCTGTCGGCTCCGTCAGGGCAGCACCGCGAGACCTTCATAACTGCCTCCGTGTGCAGGTATACGCCGCAAAGTGCATCGCACGCCTCCACGAGGAGTATAAACGACGAGGCCGGTACCGAAACTGCCTTCTTCGTTCTTGTTTGCTTGCCTGGAGGCAGAAGCCGTCTTGCGGCGCAGTTAATTAGGCTTTGCTCAGCAAACCCCCTCTCCGCCGAAACAGCCGGCGCCGGTGTTTGCACTGCGCTTCCCTTCGCGCGGCTGCCTGCACTTACGCGCAATACGCTGGCAATATACCACGCGTCGTGTCAGGCGCACCTCTGCTACAGCGTGACAGGCGTTACTTTTGGCTTAGCTTACGCAAAGAGTAGCAGCTGGGTTTTCTGAGCACATTTGTGCTTCTCATACATCCTCAACTTACGAGCACAGTCTGTGCCACCGCTAAGCGCAGGCCATGAAAAGCCTGCCGAAAGCAATTAAATAGCGATAGGAGTTATGCATTCACAGAAGAACTTTGTTAAACGAGACGCGTTTTCTTGAATGAATATATTCGTAATTTATTCGATTAGTCTTTTAAGTTACGAAACGCTTTTATTGTAGTGTTTCTGCTTCATTTTTTCCTAGAACGTTTGTTGGCAGAGCTAGATGCGAATGATGCTACGTACTCCTCAAGTCACTTTACATAAAAAAATGCAGCTTTAATATTAAAAGCAGAGCAAAGAGAATATGCCACCCAAAAAATTTTTAGTGGCACTTACCTGGAAATATTCCTGCGTCGATTGCGCAAGGAAGCGGAGATGGCAATGACTAAATGGGTTTGCTTGAGATGAAACGGGAAAGTAGGAGGCAACGTAGACGGCTAAAATATGATCTTTATATTGGAAGAAGGCATCTTCTCGATAGCTGGCATTTCACCTGAAACGAGGATTATAGACCACCTGAAGAAGGGAAGCGTAATAAACTAAATAAAACAAACAAGGCACTTTTCCGGTTTCCAACAATGACGAAAGCGATGAGGTGACCCTGTCAGAGGCAGAGAACTCAACAGAAATTGAAAATGGAAATTTTAAGACCTCGGCATTCTTTTTCAAGCGTTGAAGGACATGATGCAAGTCCACCGCGTTACATATTTATGGGGCACGGGGTGGGCGAGCAGGATAAAGGAGCGTCGGCACTCATCTTTCTGGCGTGCATTTGCGAATGCGCTCCTGTTCTAACGCATTCACCACCCGACAGCCTGGGAAGCGAGAAGTGGCCTGTAGGTGACGTTGCTTATTCCGACATGGCTTTTTTTGGGTATTTTTTTTTTGTCGCTTGAATATTACTTGACGCTAGAGTAGCGGTTATGAAGAAAATAAAGAGGAATGCAAAGATACCAAAATGCGGTATGAAGAAAACTGTGAGACGCGCTTTATTACGTACAGGTAGAAAAATAAAGACAAGAGGAGTAGACATCATTGAACAGGTTCCGCGAAGGTCAACAGCGTTATACTGGCACCTCAGCGCTTTTCGTGCCGCCAAACAAAAGCTAGGATCATAAAACAAGGAAAGAAAAAAACTGCGGCATGGACGCGAGAAGCATGCGTGTAAGGAATGCGACGGGAGAAAAAACTGGAGGAAAAAGTAGCGTACTGGAACAAAATTTCAATCTCTCATGAAGAGCTCGTATGTGAAAAAACCAAATAGGAATGCAGAGGCCAGCGTCTTCGGGGGAGTCTGCACCTAGTTTCCTCTATTCCTAGATGGAAATGTCACTATTGGTTTTGAGTATGGGTGACCCCTGAAATTTTATATCCCGTCACTGAGATATCCAGTGGGATATTTTATTTGATCTAAATGTTTTTTTAGGAGTCTGCGGCGTTCTTTTTACATTTGAGATGTTTTATCAGCATTTAACATGCCGACTCGCTTCTGGGGAGTTTGTCGGCAGATTTTGTTTGTATTAACATGCCGACTCGCTACTGGGGAGTTTGTCGGCAGATTTTGTTTGTATATTCTGAAGTAGCCTTTCAGGGTTTTTGTAAAATTCTCTTCCGATTTCTTTATACATACCTGTGCATTTAGCCGGAGGCCCAGGGCGCTCTTCGACAAAGTTCACAACGCATTTTTATATATATATATATATATATATATATATATATATATATATATATATATATATATATATATATATATATATATATATATATATATATATATTGTCAAGAATTACAAGGTACAGGTAGTATGTATGGCACATTCGTAAAAGACGCATCGTGGCAATGATTCCAATCACAAGGAAGCAGCTTGCATGAGAGGTAGATTTTAATATTGATGGTGTACATCGTTCAATTTCCTTTTTCCCCGCTTGGTCCCGCGAGGAGTCCTGATGCGTGTATCTTCTCCTCCCATGGATTTTTCGCGCCTCTTGATGTCTCATTCGTGCTCCAGCCATCGACGCGCCCGGTCATTCGTGCTCCTTGCTCCAAGGACTCAAAGTGCAAGCATCCCAGAGCACACCGCGCCCCGCCAGGCGCCCTTGCGCCCCATCAACTTAGGCCTCCTCACCGGCCGTCGACCGCCTAGGCGGTAACGTCCCTACCTTCATGTAGGCTTCTGCGGGCTATCGCCGTTAGCTGCGGCGGCGGTTGCCTATGTTCCACCCCACCGCCTGCTGCGCAGTTCCCTTGTCCGAGAGACGCCCTCCTGCTGTCCCGTCGTCCACCCCGTGCGCACTTATGCCCACACAGCCTCTTCACGCCAGCCAGCCAAGGGTGTTTGCAGTGTCCTCGTCTCTCTGCTCGCCTGCGGCAGTTTCCAGCGCTCCTCCTAGGCCCACATGCTGCGCTCATGATGCCAGAGCATGGCCGCTCGCGCGCTAACCCTCTTGTGTATTGGTCTCACGGATGTTGGACCTCGCGGTACCTGCTGCCTAACGTCCTTCCAGCGCACACCTGACCGTACGGGCTTCTCCGTGCCGCCGGAAGCGAACGTATCCAGCGTGCCACGCCGCTATGCTGCTGCTCCGCAGCAGAACCCTGCGCTGTCCTGTAGCTGTCGCGCGATCTCTTCGACGTGGCGGCTGCCTGGCTTCACACCTGGTCGGAGGGTGTACCCACATCAGATGTCCGTAGTGAGTGCACTGCGTGAAAGCGGCAGCCTAGGAAGAAATATAGGGCTCAAGGTAGAACATAATGGTTGATATGGTAGTGCCAGTGGTAGTGCAGCGCACTTTCGTTGCGACATGCATCATCTTCCTTTAGTGAGCAGGTTTATCACTAAATGGTCAGCTCATCGACACCGAGCGCACATCTCGAACACATCTATGCAGAAGCCCTAGAGTGGGAGGCGGGGGGGGGGGCAGTTTCTGCGCTTACTCACGTGATCTGTTCACGATTTAATGTGATAAGCTCTGCCGGAAGAGCGCTACCAAGTGACCAAATAAAGGAAGGATAGGGGAGGTGGCGTTTGATGCATCGCTTTTGTCGCTAGCTCAAAGTTGAGCATCTGTAAGAGGTTCACAGATGCACTACTACGATAAAAAACAGTCCATCTTCACTCGTAATAGCACATGCAGTGAATTACACTCCGCATAGATTGCGCTACTATATAGAGGGCGTTAACCCAAGAATGTTGGGAAATATTTAACTAGGCTTTTTGAATTAGAAGTGCACTTTCTTCGGCGTCGAATTGTCGTGGTGGTGTGGACCGGAATACAGCTAAGACCTGTTAACTAGTGGCTGGTTAGCTAATATTAGTTTGGTAATTTTAAGTTTAAGATTTGGGCACTTCATTTTATTAATAGGATCATACCACTGCTGAGGTAATATCTACTTGTGTTTTCAGCACGAGCAACTTCGGGGCCTCACACAGGTGAATCTGAAACTGCGCAACTAAAAAGAGCCTTAGCCACTAGTGCGAGCAAGCGTCACGCAGCGGCGCACTTGTCAGGTAGTCTGTACCAGCTCGACGCTCCCAGCAAGGCGCTCCGGAAAGAACAGGCCCATTTTAATAGACCTTACTGAATTACTGATTCTATAAGCCAGCTGCACCTCACCTTCTTCCTGTTGTTGGCGTCTGGTGGAGTAGCACAGCTGGGAAGGTGTGGCGTTATAAATTCCAAAAGGAGAAACACATTGATACAACTAAGATAGAGCCATTTCTTAAATTTTGAGCTAAAAGTAAATAATTTGGTGCATTATAGCTAACAAAAAAATATCCCGGACGCAATGACGTTGCCATGAAAAGAATCCTTCTTTCTCATTTTTTTCTTATCCTTCTTCTCCGAAACGACATCTTACACTGACGGTTATTCGATACAACGTTCCTTGGACAGGTTCTCGAAGCAAAAACAAACAAAAACAATTCTCAGTGACTGCAATTTACACATTCAGCCATTAAATGGAATGCATCGCAAGCCATCACGTGGAAGAAGCCCGTACAAGACCAGCGCTCATAGCAGCCAGCAGAACAAGACGACATAACGAATGGAGGCGCGGCAATGGGAGGCATAAGGAAAGACGTCGGGGGAGAAAACAGAGGCACACCGTTGCCGACAGAGAGTCTGAAAGAAGAAATAAACGCAGTGATACCCCTCGCCGACCACTAATGGAGCCGCCAAGGTATTCAGCCATGTCAGCCGGTCTAATCGGTTCTGTATTTCTCCCGCGGAGCGGCTGCAGCTCAGAAGCCAACTATCTTGTGAGAGCAAGCTCAGCCACGATTTCCTCTTCGGGTGGCCGGTGGAAGAAAATGCAAACCGAAGAACGAGCACGCTGCAATGTCGCTGCAGCTGCCGTTTTATTGGACCTGTCAACAGGAAAATGAAAAATAATTGAGAAATGTACCTCGGGCCAGCAGAGCCTTGAAGCGGTTATATCTATTATGAAATTTAAAAGAAAGAACGGTCGTCATGCTCATGCCAGCGATGCTCGCGGTGAACAAGACTCAGTTGTGCCCGCCGGAAAGCGAGAAGCCGATCGACGCCATGCGCAAATACGTAACATCAGCGAGAGCTGCGCCGGCGACAATGCGTAGAGGGAGATCTTTCAACTTCGGAAACTGATGTCTCCGACGAGGTTCGTGAAAAGACAGTGTGGGAAGTGACAGAGCAAAGCAGCAGGCGCCACCGTCGCCTAGTCACCGGCTCACGCCGTCTGTTGAGCTGAGGCCGTCACCAAGTTCAGCCAGTTTTTGTAAGCCTTGAAGCAGCCGACGCGCGTCAGCCGACTCCTCCATTTTTGTTTCTTTTAACACATAGCTTTTGCCGAAGTTTCGGAGCCCTGCAGGGTTTCTTTCTAATACAGTGATGTTCGTGTAGCAGTCATTTCAGTCCTAACCGTTGGAAAGGTAGTGTGAAAGTTTCTTGGTTTTTTGGCTTTATAGGCGTTTAATGTCCCAAACCGGCTTAGGCTATGAGAGACGCCGTAGTGAAGGACTTCGGAAATATCGACCACCCGGGAACAGTAAACAGGCCTCTAGAACTTCGCCTCCATCGAAACTCGAGCACCACGGCCGGGATTGAACCCGCCTCCTTCGGGTCAGCAGCCGAGCGCCATATAAGCATTGAGCCACCGCGGCGGCTAAAATGAAAGTTCCTCTTACAATCAAGCTATTTAGAACGCTTAAGACGCCTACCAAGGCGCACTGAGCTGTTTGGAAGCTGACTCCTCTGGCTGTACACTTTTCGTAAAAAGTGCACAAGCAGGCTGGCTTAAAGGGGCCATGACATGGCGGTTCTACATATTGTAGTTTTGTGCTTCAGTAACTAATTCAAGAGCTTATGATTCTATTTCCGATATTTGGCTGCCCTGAACGCGCTGTATATTCCAAAAAATGCGATCGAAATTGAGAACGGGAGACTCCTGCCACCGGCAGCGACCGCCGTATTGAATTCTCTCGTGACGTCACTAGGGCCTACACGGAGCAACGTCGTCTGGTCTCGTTGCTGCAATATACGCAGAGAGGTCTCATTCCCCCCTTTACTTTCGCGGGCGATCGAAGTAGCAGTCGTCCCCAATATATCAGTGACTGGTGCCGCAAAAGCGATAATAACAGTAACGCAGTTTTTCTTCGGTATACGTAGGGTCCGGTCACACTATAGGCTAATGCGACGGCAATCGACGGCCGGTGGGCTGGTCGGTATGCAAATGCCGTCGCTGTCCCACTGGTCTAACGTGCTAGACCGACGACGACGCCAGCACGATCAACGACCGCATATCGTGATAATGTTGAGTCAGCTTAGTTGGAACGAGAAGAGTGTGGTAGGGGAGTTGGTGTGACATTCTCTAAAGTTAAGAATTTAAAACCTTATTGGACATCTTGCTAGCCACGGCGAGAAACGCGATTTGCGCGCACCAGTGAAGATGTGCTTTCAATCGGTGCCTGCGCATAGAACCGATCGGTGAGGCAAGCGACACGGGCAGAAAACGCCGCACGACGGTTCCGCTCGCCCCTCGCCGCCGTCGCCTGCGCTTGTGTGGCCGAGCGAAAGCTTCACTCACGGTGAGGCGACGGCAAGAAAAGCTGCGCTTGTGTACCTTATCCGTATCGAAAAAAGCGAAACGAGCGGCTACATATCATATCTTCACACTTTCCTACTACTCAGTGAGGAACTTTTGCCATATTCTTGAATTTCGGTCGACGGTGGACCGCCGGCCCCTTTCGTGACGAGGCCTAGCGATTACGCAGGACACTTGTGTGTGATTTCGGCGATTGCTGTGAGCGAATTCGCAAGCTTTTGCGCCTGCAAATAGCTGTCGAGCGTAGTTTTGGCTACAGTGCCCTCAAAGCGACGACTGCCTACATCGCAGGACGCGAGTAGAATAAGGGGGAAGTGCCGATATGTTACCCGGTCTGCATCGCATGTGCAGAAGGCAGCCGGCAGCAGCCGTCGGCGTCGACCGTGGACAAGAAATCTGCTTGCTTTCATTAATTCAACCAATGTTCGAACGCCTTTTAGCTAAAGCGATCTAAAATTAAATTTTGGTGACATAAGAGAAAGCAGATACAATTAGCGCCAAGCGCAGGTATCTTACGCGATGCGTTTCCCAAACAGGCGATATAGCATCATCGGCGCTTATTGCAGTGTTATCATGGTGTGTAAATGAGTAAAAGTGCAACTTGTGACCAAGGCCGCGTAATATATTTTTAAGATAATGAGAACCCACCTTGCGTTCTATGCCACGCAAACGAGCAGTACTGTTTGCACATAGCCATGTAAACAACCTCAGCGCGGGCTGCAGTTGTAATCGTCGCACTCCTGGGGCACAATGCGCACGCACAGCAAAATGCTGTACTATTATTTTGAACCACTCATTTAGGCGGTGGCGGCTATTCATCGGTGCGGAAGTGAAAGCATTCGAGTCGAGTAGGGTTTTGCAAGCGGCTAGGTTCCTACAAAAGGGTTCTACGAGTCGAAGGGAATGTATGTTCGACTTACAAACGCGTACATGCAGCGGGGAAGTCGTCGCATTCGGCACTTCTCTTTGCTCTATTTGTGCCTCAAGGTTACTGTAGTGCCACCTTTTAATAATTTGAGTTTAATTATAGAGCCGATGAATAGCGGACAAGAACTTGGTAGCTAGCTACAAATCGCCGCGGCTTTCACGGCGCACATCGCAAAGGCATGCATGGCCCGTGCCGCTTTTCCCAAACGGGAACACTTGACTGCTCACAAGAGACCACACTCATAACATACGAACAGCATGCTTCTAAGCATAAATAATAAAGCAGGGGTCTATCGATTTCTCTTTCTAAAATTAGAAAACGGGCGCCACGAGCAAGTTCGATTTCCCAAGGATCGCTCAGCTCGCGTACTAAGTTGAAGGCTTCCCAAAAGAAAACACGGAAAATGCATTTTATTTCGCTAAGCTAAAAGAAAAACTTTTCGAGCGACCGCTCTCTACGGTGTGCATGCAAGCACATCAACAGCTCGCAGCAGACGACACGGGCGTGTATGCCCTCGTGACGTCAGTTATGATAGGTTGCCAGACCAGCAAGCAGTTCGCAGAAGAAACGAAAAAAAAATACATTTTAAAAATATTTACCACACAGCATCAACTGAAAATTCGGAGAATTGTAATTTAACCTGTTTGGAATTAAAGGCGATAAGCAGGGTATGCGTGAAAATAGGCTGTCATGGCCCCTTTAATACACAAGCATATGAGTGCATTTAACCAAACGTCCGGCTATTTCTGGCTGATGAGATGGCTTTTTGCTAATTAATAAAAGATGAAAAAATAAATGTAACTTTTATGCTATAATTGTAATTTATTTATATTAAACTCATTTCTGACTCAAATTTTTCAGCACCTACAGACGAGAAGTAATATGGCGATGCGTTCAGCAGCGTCACCTGCATAACGAAATTATTCGCTGGTCGCCTAATACGCCTGAAACCTTAGCAATGAAGGAGAAGAGTTAGATAAGTTTGTTTAAACCCCGTGCATAGCCCGCTTCGAATATATTGCTCTTGCATGTATGTTATAACAATTAATGCCAAAAATTTCGGACAAACTTTTTTCTGCCCTGAGACTCGTTTCTAGATCAAGTACAGATTTCACGTCTTCTGAACTATGCGCTGTACTCGCACAGGTTTTTACAACCCTGCACAAGGCGCGCTTCTATGAAGCCTCGTTGCATGAATTCACTAAAGGCAAGGCCGAGAGGCCTGTCCGCGTTTGTATTTATGAAGAGAACCGCGGTATGTTCACTAACGTTAAGGGGCAGATTTTGGCAATGAAAATTCTTCGTGCTGGTAGCCTGCTGGGTTTGGCAGAGTAACTAATCTAATGCATGCCTCAATGGTAACGAAATCAAACATGCAGCAACGTTCACTAAAAAAAAGTAGTTTCAATGGTGTCACAGTCGTACGCATACCGCATTGTGAAATGCGAAGCCGATTGTCGGCCTGATACTCAAGTCACCTAGTGTGAACATTGCTGTAAATTTTAGCTGTCAATTATACATCGACTCAACAGGTGACTGATCTTAAGCGGGCCCTTGAAGCAAGTTTACAGAAGATTTTTTTTTTTACAGCGATTGCCATATTTGTAGTGTTCAACGGAAGCGCATGGACGACCGACCCACTCCACCAAAACACTTGCCCTTGGGTGGTTTTGATAACTACTGTTTAGGTATCACTTCGAACTTTGAAGAGAACAGCGACGCTATTTTTCAAGTCATTTCATGCAAAACGGCCATTAAAACGTTTTTCCCCGCATACATCGCACTGTCATCAGATTGCTAGTCTCTGAACTAAAGAATGTGGAAATTTCCTTGCGCTTGCCTTCCTGTCTAATTGGCGCCGAAGGGCGTGTCTGATATTTTATCTATGCCGCCGCCCTCAGAAAAACCTTTCGGTGAAGATGTGGGTCTCCTTGCGAAGAGACAATGTGGGCGGTTCTCACTTACGAGAACGCGACCGCGAACACGAAACCAGGAACAATGCCTGAGGAGTAAGGACGGCGCCGCCGGCTGAATATTTAAGCAAGCAACTCATTAGCGCGCTTGTATGAAACAAAAGATGGCAGAGACACCTCAATTAAGCGTTGCGCGCTAAGAAGGTAGCAAACTTGAAAACTCTGAAACTCCAGAAACATAAAGACTGTAAGCTGCCCTTCGCGTGACGTGCTTTTTCGTGTGGACCATAAATGATTGCATCCAAGCACGCACCACACCAGCTGCAAACGTGCACGTCGCCAGCCTAGTCCGTTGTGGTGCGTGCTTTTACTGCAGTATAATTGCAGTTAGAAGTGTGAAGTGGCGAAGAAGTTCCAAGCATAGAGGAAAAAAGGTGTCCCACTCGAGACTTATTTCTTGTGGATTATTACGAGTTAGTGAAAAGCTATATTCAGGGCAGGAGGATGGTGAAACGGGAGAAAGTTTATTGTCTTAGGGAGCCCCTACGATACTGCAGTAGTGCAGACGGAGACACAAATTAGGGATTGAAAGGGCGGTTTGAAAAGGTGCGCCAAAATGCAATTTAAAGAAGACAGTTACATGAACCACCCTTATCATCTAATCGATGAGTCCAGTTGAAAAAGCTAATTACCGCGAGCAGGCTTCCGCTTCTGTTGAAAGGGAAGGAGGCTATTGCCCTTTCAACAGAGGAGGAAGTGGAGACATCCATCGCAGCAACAGATTAGCAGTTTCCGAGGAAACTGCTTAACAGGAAACTCGCTGTTTGCGAGCCATTTATTGTAAACAGTTCATCGCTACATGAAGCCGCTGCGTATTTCATATGAAAGCGCATCTGCGCTGGTGGCCGTCAAAACGTGCTATTGCTGGCGTCGTGTACAAGAATCAAGAAGCGAGACCACTTTGTTGGTCTTCTTCCCACCCCATCTTCCGAGCTTGCATTAGTTAGCCTCTGCGAAAAATGAATTGCACATGTCATCATCGGCCGAAGCATCACCGGGGCTGCTTAGATAAGCTATCGAGTGAAAACTCCGCGCGACCTCGCATCACAGAGCTGAGGGCGCTGGCAGGCACCATTCGCATGCGGCTGAATATACTACACACTCCAAGCTCTGCAAGTGCTTTCGAAGTCGTGCACGTCCTCAGTCCAGTGCTTCATTGCGTTAAGTGAAGACTTGTTTTCTCAGATACGTTTTGTTCAGGACGAACGCAGTAGTTAAGTGACTTTCAACCGCCATGCGTAAGCCCTATAGTAGCGAATTACAAGTTTCCACAAGTCTCGTCGATGCAGTGGTCGTCTGGGAACCCAGCCTACTGCATCCAATCAACCAGTGTGGCTGCGAATTCTCCTTCCAATTAGATATATAAACACCGCAGACTGGAGCGGCTGCCTGCAAACCCATTTTGACCGCCGCTTTCTAGATTTCTTGTTTTTCTTTGCTTGCTTTTCTTTTTTATCTCTTTATTTCAAACACCTCACTTCACTGATCACGTGCAGGTTACTCAATCAAGCTCACCTGCTCCTGATTAACTACCCTGTCATTATTTCCTGGTGTTTTTTCCCTCATTCTCTCGAGCTGTTTCTTTATTTCCAGTCCTTCTGTCTTCAACTGAGGAAATGGTGTCAGTTCACAATGGAAACTTTGCCGCCCACTGATAAATATTACGCGTCAACTTTCAGTTCCCGTTCGACAGAGAAAGCGCCGTAGTAGTTGGCGTTGGCATGTTGAAATAATGACGATTGGTTGAGAGGATCATGACGTCACACGTCCAGCTGTGGAATGGAAATGCTTACACTTTAGTTAAATTGTGATCACGAGGTCATAGAATGACTCAAATATCACCACCACATGTAATGATGTAAATTAAATTGGTACACGGCAAAGAAAATTGTGACGATTAGTTGGGAATCGAACGCATGACCCCCGTGTTGCGAGTCGGACACGCTATCCATAAAGCGATGAGGCACGTTTTTTAGACTTGGTTTAAAGGACACCGTCTTTGTTTTGTCGTGTCTTAGTGTGGTGTAGTAAGCCTACTGACGTGGGCTCAGTGTGAGTATTCAGAAAGTGGCGCTAATGAAGAAAGAAAGTAGCAAGCATTTATTAACGGCTTTCCTGTCATACCCTTAATGTGGAGTATATTTGTCCTCCAAATTTTTATCCTAATGAACGATCAATTGAGAGGTGCACAAGGACTCTACAACAAATGAACCAATGTCGCTAAAAAGACTGGCGAAATAACGGACTGATTGGAACTGGAACTGACTCAAGCTCGGTTTTTCGTCTTTGATATGGAATTATAACGGCATTTTCCACGGCCTGGAAGTGCAAACATCAACAATAACAAAAAAACAAAGCACGAATTTTTCTTTGAATGTAACAAAATTTAGACTAAAGGTTGTACTAGGTTTTTTTATCAGTTCAAATTGTTTTTACAAATGAGACCATAGAGCTATCGCTCAAATTGTTTTTCCAAATGAGACCATAGAGCTATCGTCACCCTTCTATTGATGCCATCGCCGTTAGAGATGCAGCACGCACAAAAACCTTCTTTTTGGACTATCCTGTGTTGACCGCAGAGTTCTATCAGACAAATTAACGTTGAGTTTAATCATCACAGAGCTTAATTACTTGCCCACGTGGGAATAAAATTACGCCGCAGTGTTACCGTGGATCAATTCAAACCGTATAGCTTACTCTAGTAAGCTGGACCATCAAGGCGGCAACTTATCTGCAGGCTATACGTATAAGTAAAAGAATGTAAGTGAACCTGATGCAATGCTTTATTCAGATACATAATGTGAGCCTGTCCTTTCGGAACTACATGATAGAGGATGCAATTAACTGAACGCCGTATCTACTGCATGTTCAGATGATGTGGTATTGAAATAAAGAAGCAAACTGTCATGAAAGTAAGGGCCCTGACCACAACCGCACATGTCGCCTAGTAACAGAACACAAGCCGTCATAATCGAAAAATTATGGATGTTTTTGGAGCTGGAAAACAGACTTCAGCCGGTAAATAAGAAAAGAAGGTACAGGGATAAGCACAGCACTCAAAAGAGCATGTCTATTTAATGAATTATGTCCATAATATCTTTAGCCCATCGTAGGTCACATTGATGCGTCATTTATGATCTAAATGGGGCAGTTTGTGTGCTCGTCATGTATTTGATTGCATTATTTGTCTGCGACAACAAGTTTTCGAGCTTCGCGTTCAATGCACTGAATTATCATAGAGTTCTGCTTGTTTGTCTTCGTGAGCTACGGCTTTTCCTTTTTTATTATGGGCATGAGTACCGAGCTCTATTTTGACGTGTATAAAGTATACCGCTTTGTCCATGCCTTGAAACATTCGTTCCTTTTATGGTTCATTCCATGCTATTTAGTTTTTGTTGATGTTTCTTTTTCCTGCCAGTAGGAGCAGCGGCCTCCTTTTGTGTGTAGCACCCATGCTTCTAATTCTTGAAAAGTTGGTCTCGCCCATGAGAGCCCTAACAAATATAGTGGTGTTCTATTTCTATGCCAAAATGTAGGAATAAAATATTAACCCTATCTAGCGGGCGCGCTCACTGGCAACTGCCCTTGGTCTGCTGAGCTGGGCACGCCACCAAGATACAACAAAGAACCCATTTCTTTCAGTGAACCTGAATTTCTTTGTCTAATTCAGCGTAAGTGTTCACTCTTTGGTTTGGTTTAGGGGGGCTTAACATCACAAAGCGACTCTGGCTATGAGGGACGCCGTAGTGAAGGACTCCGGAAATTTCGACCACCTTGGGTTCTTTAACGTCCACTGACGTCGCACAGTACACGGGCCTCTAGAATTTCGCCTCCATCGAAATTCGACCGCCGCGGCCGGGATCGAAGCCGCGTCTTTCGGGCCAGCAGCCGAGCGCCACAACCACTGAGCCACCGCGGCGGCGCAGTCCACTCTTTGCATGGTGCATGAAAGGCAATCAATTAGGACTTCTATTTTGTGTAGTTTGTTCCCATAGGAATATACTACTATAAAGAAACTTGCTACAGTAGGTTGTGCTTCACAGAATGATAAATAGAGCTCTCTGAACAAAAATTACGTTACGTCCCACTACTGACGTCATGAAATTATCCTTAAGAAATTAACCGAAAGTAAGGAAAAATGTTTACTTCAAATGAGCTGCCGATTCTTGTCAAAAGTCACCAAATAGACATTTTCTATCGTTCATTGCTGCCAAACAGCGTCCGCAGAAAACAAAGTCACTCGACGTAGCAAAATGAAACAAAAACTACTTTGGCGAAATCAGGTTTCTTACAAACTTAGAGCAAAGCTATTCACGCAAATTATTGAATTTATGCCCAGTCAGCGCATTCAGTGATCAAATAAAATGGCGAGCGGTAAGTTGAAGCACCGCGCATTCACAATGATCTGATGTTGAGCGATCAACTTCAAAAGGCTTACGCCTGTCAGTTAAGCTGCCCTTTAGTAAACAGAAAAGTATGACGCCATTTTGAGTGAAAGTAATGTCTGAAAAATTGTGGCAAGAATGTCATAACTTGAGCGAATTGTACGTTCAGTTTTCTCAGTTAATTCTTTTTCTCAGTTGTAGTATAAAAATTTCCCGCTACGTTTTTTTTAGATAAATAACAAGGTTTAGCACCATATTTGCAAAAGAAGAAAGCTCATATCTGAGCATAAAATTACCGACAAATGTATGTGTTTTTTACTTTAGTTGTAGTAGTATTGTTTTCCTCAAAATGAAATGAAATGCAATTCTTGCTCGTTGAGCCCTCAGACTCAATTACCTGATTCAAGAGTTCGCAATCAAAGCAGACATCTTCCTCTCGATTTGAATGCACACTTGCCTGCAATACAATTTATATGACATGTGCTCACCTTTGAGTTAAGAAGTGATTCACTGGCTAGATTTCTGGCCATAAGATAGCAAGGTGCAAATATTTACCTCTGCTGCTTAGTACCTCGGCTTCAAAACACTGTTTATAAATGTTTCTTTTACAAGAAATCTACAATAACTAATATTCAAAGAAACCCTTACGTTCATCTTGCGCTTCGTTATGCTGCGAATGCTTGGAATTTTGACCTTATCTATGGTGTGCGTATTAACTTTATTGGACCCCAGTGATTCTCTGCGGTACATTCTTAAGTTGTTCGTCATGCAAGTTATCTGAATAGTTCCTGCGTTGGAAGCAAATATTAGGGAACGTATTTTCACTATTTGGTAAATTCATAGTCCGCGAGTTTACTAACAAGAGATTCTGCTTTAAAGTTGAATTCTTAGACCTATTTTCGTACTCTGCAACACTTTTCATTGTATTCTTCCTTTCGAAATTTACCTGCAACTTAAACTAAAGGCTTTTTTAAAAATTTAGAGACCAGGGGGTTTGCTTCTGAGCCGAACCTTATGGCTTGTCATCATCTTTAGCGATCAAAACCTCCTGAATGTAAAACATGACTGATTTGTATATGTGATCAGTGGAGGCTGTGGCACGTGTATGTGATAGTCTAAGAAACACAAGAATATTTAGCAAAAACAATAATAAACGTTTTTTTAGTCTTAGTTCTAAGGCTCAAGAATGTATTGACAAATTCAAAATCTATGAACAATAAAGGCGGGTCCAGTTTTTTTTTTCTTGATCGGTACTCTAGTTCCTAATATCGGTTATCAAAATACTCCTACATTTCTCGAAGCTTGTCGACTGGAATTTCCGGCATTCCACATTTATAAAAAGGCGTCGTTCAGATTCGTAATACAGCCTATACGGACGCAGTTTGTGGATTTCGAGACGTAGAAATTGTTCAACTCATTTCAAAGACGATACCACGGCAGCAACGCTGCTTTACGCCTACATAGGCTTGATATGTGGAACTATGTATTTTGCAGAAAAACAATGAATGACGGCTGATTGTGCGGAAAGGTGACTAATGCACTTCAGGAAATAATTATACCATGCAATTTAAAGAAGGGAGCGTATATAGGTAGAGAAAGAATAGGGAGACTTATATGGGGTTGTTTCTCGTGGCCTACAGTTTATGTACTGCATAGATAAAATTCGAACATGGGAAGGCAACAGACACCGGGTATGATAGGATTTGTACAGGCGGCGGTCAGACGTAGTACAGCCTATGGAAAGTAATACCTCGTGTTTGTAAATTATCCACTTAACTAACACACTGCAACTTATTCATGAATTCCTTGGTGGTTTGCTCTCGACTGTCGTTCTAATTACCGTCTTCATTCTAAGTTGTTTGATGAACGCAAGCATTTCTGCTGTTTCTGCTGTTTTCCATACTACACAATTTCAGTATCTATATCTATGTTTGCCTTCAATGTGCGCATGTCCTGCTGCTCTGCCTTCACCGGGCCTCGAGCATCTCTCAAGCTACCCTTGCAGCTTTTCGCCCGAGGCCCATTTCCTGTGCGTCTGGAAATAAGCTTTCTTCAATTAAAATATAACGGTTGCTTTGAATTCATGACATGCAATGAAGCACCGCCACTTGCACAAAAACAACAAGATCACATAATCGAGAACACTCTGCTGCTGAAAAGCGCTGTCTTAGCTGCAAGTTTACCACTGTCAATCGAAGTCAGCTGCTGAGTCTAAAGACAAACTTGGGCGAGGCCGAAAGCAGAGACTAAAGAGAAAATGAAACGCCTGAAATAAGTAATTAAAGTAGTGAGCGGCTGAACTCCTGGACACCATGAGTGTCAAAGGCAATGATTTACTTTTACATCATGGGGACGAGTCGCCGCCCACTGGATGAGCTACCACGCTGCTGCAGCTCCTCACAGATCCCGCACAGAGCTAAAGAGGAAAGAGGCCATAAAGATGCATGCTGCCTGGTCAGCAGCCGGATGTTTGTTCTTCCTGTAATTTGGCCTGGTCACAAATCGCGCCGGCCGTCAAAGCTCCGTCTCGCCCCTCGCTGACGGATGGAGATTGAAGCGGGTGATTTCCTGCGAATCGTTCGCAAACTGCCGGCAGGCCCGGTTGGAGAGCAAATCTCGGTTGCTTTTATTGGACTCTTTCTTTGTTTCTTTGTTCACTTTGTTCTTTCGTTTGCCGTGCACGAAATGGCGCCTGTACTGGTGCACATATACACTCCAATTACAATTTTTCTTTGCAGAACACAATCTCGCCTAATTTGCTCGTTCAGCAAGCTATCCTTCTGGGAACATTTAAAGCGAACCGGAAAGTTGCAAACAAAATATCCTTCACTCTAACTCTGTTGCGCTTTCGTACCATATGGCTTGCTTCGCAGACCTCTCATCCCGGCTCAACCGTTGAAATAAATTAAGTTCCTACTTTTTCTGACTCTTTTTCTTCAGTATCTTTGCTAAATATATCTGTGTTGAGCTTAAAGAAAAGACGGTGACGTTAGTCTGCCCCCGCTCTATTTTGACAGGCTGTGCTGCTGACCCCAGTGTTACTCATTGCCACCAGCACTGTAAAGAAACTTTTGAAGGTCTTGTAATTGGTGACAGATATAATCCATATGCGCAATTACTTCTCGCTGCTCCACCAAAAAAAAAGAACATTAAGAATAAACTGTTACTTTTCTTTGTCACTCTGTAAACAACGCACGATTGCTACCCTTGCCACCTCTCTTGGCTTCCTGGTTCACTGCTGACAATTTCAAGAAGCGCATGGCCTACGCTCACTTGCAGTCATGTGACCCCGAAGATAACATTCTCGAGAACCGCCATTTCTCAGCAGTGTGGTAGCATCTGTCGAGGCGAGTTGGTTAAATTGAGACTTTTGGCTAAAGACACTACAGCGGCCATTTGTCTCTGCGCCGGTGTCTTTGTAAAGACTTTGCAGCAGCTGTTGCTCAAGCCTGAGGCAAGTTACACGCATCGTTAAAGTCATTCAATAAATTTTTCGAGTGGATCAGCAAGCACTCTGTGACAAACGAAATGAGTAGATGATTCCTGTTGGGAATTGTGCACGCCTCACTTTTCGAAGCCATTTTTTTGTTCGCTTTCTAATGAGGGCACCAAAGGGTAAACAAATTCTACTATAAGCTTCTAGGGAAGTGGAATGCACAGATCGCACCGTGGCTCACATCGGCCTATAGGCCCACTATACCATTTAATCTGGTGAGTAAAAATTTGGCTCGCACTAAAACGTTCAGCCCACTGAAGAGATGGACCCTTTTCTGCCGAGATCCTCTCAATGCTACGTCACCTTGAACGTGCATCTTTTCTTTTTTTCTTTTCGTTCATACTTTCTTAGTTTACTTCTTTCTTCCTTTGTGTTTTTCAACTTCAATTTGGTGATACCTCGAGAGGCACTTCCACATTCATTACCATACATAAAATTCACGGAGAATTGCGGTGCAAAAATTCTGCCTAGTACATTCGGCAAACTGAGCGCAAACGTTTCCCTCAGAAAAGTAAACGAAACACTTATTTGAACAGAGACAAACATTTATTTAGAAAGTGCGCAAGACCGTTAAAAAAGAAACGGAGAGCGAAAACATCATTGAAATTTCCGGAGCCCTTCACTACGGCGTCTCCTCATAGCCTTAGTCGCTGTGAGACGTTAAATCCCCATTACCCATAAAAACACCATTGTTTGAAGTACTTGCCACTGTTACAACTGTTGCTTTCTATTGCAAAATCTCGTTTATGTCTTACAGTATAATTATACCTATTCTATGTCTTCATAACCGAATCTTGTTTCCTTTCTTGCCATTCGATAGCGCCTGATTGTATTGAGTGCAGCTGAAGACCAGCTCGTTCGGATTAACCTGGCGCAAGATCTTTTCACTGCTTTATCTGCGCTTTGCAATAAAATATCTCTCTGCCTAGGCTATTCTAATCACAAATTTTACTCTCTTACATGAGTGGATAGGTAGAGCATTCTGAATTATGCTAATCGCTATTGTTTTTGTACAACTATTTTTTTTAATTTCTTTCCTATCGTTTCCTCTGTTATAGGCGTCCTTTTCTGATCACTGGGCAATACAGGGGGTGAAAACGTAGGGTTATGGGGAGAGAACACACAATATTCCTAGCTCTCAACGCGCTAGGGCCCACCCAAACAATCTATCCATTCAACGTTTCTCTCTCACTCCCTCTCTCAACGCGCAGCAAAACAAACCGTGGAAAACCACATTACAGCTCAAAACTAGCAAAGGGGCGAAAGTTTAACGAGAAAATGCAACACCAGCGTAAGCAACTCAGACGAAAAACATGAGTTCAAGAATCGCTCTTCCATGCTCAGTGATTAACATCGACATGAAAGGAAACTCAGGCAATTTCATGCCATGGAAGATAATTAAATTTATAAAATAAATAACACCAGCCGGCAAAAATGACCCTAATGAGAGAGGGCGTGTGAACACCGGGCCAATGTTTATTATTATTATGAAGAGCATCGCACAGGAACTGAAGCAAATGTGTGCTTTGCCTATAATCAAGCCCCCATCTTCTATGCTTTGGGCAAACAGGAAAATCGTTTGACAGCGATTATTGTGACAGCTGCTAACAAATTTCACAGTTCTCCGAGCCGAACATGTAGACGGATTCGAGTATCACGCCACATACCACGCAAACTTATGTGCGGCCAAATTACGAAGCTGGGAAGAAGAACTTGAAAAGAAATTCAATAAAATTTTCAAAAACTTTGCCCTATCGCCGGTATTAGTCTACAGCGCACTAAAAACCAAATTTTAGCAAAATAAGGTAATGTTATGTCTTAGTAATTCTCATGCTTCGTTATGCAAAAATTTTCAATAATTTACTGTTAGCTTGATTTATGTGTCATTAAATTTTTGTCATTCAAGAACATCACAAACAGTGTTTTTGGGAATATTTTTTTGATTCGCAGATTATTCTTTTTTAATGGGAAGATCAAGACAGCCTTTTTGAAATCTGATTTAAACAGGACAAAAATGTCAAAGCAGTCATTTGAAAACTCAGTTCGCTCTTCATTGCTGAAGAGCTGTCGTGGACTTGGTATCATGCGCGAATTAAAAGCATCAAAAACAATGCTATCAGCTGCTAGTTTCTTTCGGCTGCTCGTTTTGTCATGTTTCCGTCAGTGTCGATAACCTCGAGCCACTGTAGGGCCATGATCTAAAAAAAATTAGCGGACATTTTCTATCAATCGTACTTCAGGGAGAGACTAAAAACACGCCGACCATCCACTGCTAAGCGAGTTATTACCGACGCTTTTTTTCTCTCGAGCTTATTTGGATGCTTTCAGTAGCACTGAAGTATTGTCGAGATATTGCTCCTGGAATTAGTCCAAACGTACCACGAATTAGACTAATTCTCCCTAAATTCACACCAACATCGTGCAAACATTGCAGCGAATCTCAGGTCGATTATATCCAAAAACATCCAAAAAATTCCGTCCGAACGGCTGCCAGAACTAAGAATATTAGAGGGGACACTTAAGCTCCGCCTTAATGGCATGACGAGACAGCGTAATGGATTAATCCCGATATATTAAGATGGTAATTCACCGCTTTCTATTTATAGATCACTGGGAGTCTTCATACCCCTCCTGGCAGAGTGGTCGAGCGGTTAAGTGATGCACTACTGCCCTGCTATGGCAGGTGCTCCCAGCGATGGGTCTTGTACGATACAGGTTGCTCTTCACTAGCGAGAAGTTATGAATTTAACTGCCACCTACCACGGTGACCGACTTGCTCGATATCGGGTGGGCAGGTTGCGATGACAGCGCAAGGCCACGTGATCTAGGTGACCCACCTGCCTCCTAAGTTGCTCTCTAGGGACCACCTGGCAGAGCCATGCCCGTGATTTTTCGCTCACAGCGCCAATGCCAGCAATGCTGACTCCGGATTTTCTGTAAGCGCAGCCTTTAACGTTATCACATGAATATTTAACACACATTGTCCCAAGCTAAAATCCGAAGCAGCTTCGGCTTCTAATACCTTAGACCAATCGATAATCATGGCAAGCGGTCGGATGAGGGCTGTAAATGGGGAGCTCTCGCAGTACTTCCTTCGGCATCTTTCTTACGTGCATACCGCGGTTCCAAACGTTTGGTTCCAGTAGAGCTGGCACCGCGGCATTGCAATTGATTCTGTTGAGCCAAGAGGCAGAAAGGCTAGATAATGTCGCCAATATAAGTTTTGTTGGTTCGCACAAAGATATGAATGCAGCTAATGACAGCACGGTGAAGAGTGGCCGACCGCTGTGTCGCGTCTAACAGCGAACCCAGCGCAGGACGTTAAAGCAACAGAGCACAACCTATCTAAAAATCCAAAAGCAGCGAAAGAAAGGACAGATGGTGGCTCCTAAACTTATAAATTTAGAGAGACAAACCATGCGGGCTGCCCAAGTTGAAGATTAGAATAGGCCAATGAGAGCGGCACGTGTAGCAACCGCTGAATTTAGCCATTACCTATTACGGATACCAGTACCTCTGAGCCATTCTGTAAAGTAGTAAGACTTTTCTGAAATTCATTTCATGCTTACACAACTATTGAAGACGAGATACACTACAAAGTTTTCTTTAGTATTTCAAGATCCTCGTCGAAATGCACTCTTAGAGAGGTTTTCACAACTAATGTCCAGCAGAAGAATATACCTCATTACGAAGTTCATTAAAGTTGTTGCGCAGTCAGTCCTTGCATATTTATTAAAAATAAACCTGACAGCTCTTATCTGTATTCTTTCCAGGTTTTTGCGTTAGATTTAGTATACGGGCTCCACACCATGCATGCATCTTCAAGTTTAGGTCTAATTATTGAAGAATAACAAAGTAGCTTAGTGTTAGAAGGAACATTTTTTAGTTTATGTCTTAAGCAGCACAATTTTCGGAATGCAGCAGTACCGATATTGTTTATATGCAAGTTGCACGATAGATTGCTACTTATGCTTGCTACTAGGTATTTGTAGTTGGATACTTGTTGAAGAGGGAGAGAGCCTGATTTATATGTGCACCTATGATGCATGGTTTTTAGTGTTATCGGCATATAAACAACTTTATCAGCATTCAGAGCAATCCCCCATCGGTCTCACTATTTCAAAACATTGTTTTAAAGCCTTTTCCAGGTCACATTGATCTTGCTTATTTGCAACCTTTACGTATACAAAGCAATCGTCAGCGAGCAATCGAATATGCACTGGTGGGTTAACAGTCTGAACAATATCATTCACATACAAGTGGAAAAGCAGAGAGCCCAAAACATTTCCTTGGGGAACACCGGATAAAACTAAGAGAGTAGAACGTTGTCCACCCACTTCAATAAACTATTTGCGGTATTTTAAGTATGCAGTAATTCATGTTACTAAAATATCAGGAATGCCAATTTCTTTCATTTTAAAAATCAGTTGACCATGAGGAACTTTGTCAAATGCCTTGCTAAAATCCAAAACTATTGCATTAGTTTGGCCTTTATTATCTATACAGAAAGTAAATTAATTTATTACTGTAATCAGCTGTGTTACTGTCAAGAATTTTTTTTTCTGAATCCGTGCTGGAAGCTAGTTAGCCCGAGATTTTTTACTAACTATTCTTTCATGCACTGTGCAACTATATGTTCTAATAGCTTACAGCATGGGGAAGTCAATGATATGGGACGGTAGTTCGCAAAAGAAGACGGTCTTCTTTTTTATAAACTGGTAATCTGATATGAGCGAGGCCAAATAGAATTGCTGAAAAAACGGCTACAGTACTTCAAAGCAGAGGAACGAAATAAAAGCTTTAAGCACCTATTAACGATGCTGCAACGTACATCTAAGGCAAAAAAATTTCAGGTACGATCAGTTGCTCACTTATAGCACTGAGACGAGGCCAGGGAGATATCCACCCTCGAGTTAATTTTTGAAATTCAACAAATGACACGCATATATGCTTTTATGCGTTAGCGTAATAATGAAGAACTGTTCTCGCCCCAGTAAAGTAAACTAGTAACTCAAACCTCCATAAAACATTTCTCAGCCCAGCAGTCATATCTCGTTCGCATATGAGCAGTTTCTTGTTTTACTCTACCTTCATGATATTCGTTTTGTGGTAAGTCGAACGCAACCGCCTCTCACAATCCCGTTGGTTCCACTCCACTTAAAGCAATAGGCTTCGTCCCGATCCCCAAGATATAGGTAGAAAGGTCCGCCGACAAAAAAAAACAATGCCAGGCGATCACCAACATTGCAAACAATATGCAAGGGTGATGCTCAAAACCAATGTCTCTAAAGTCTCTAGGCGGAATTCGTGGTTTCATATACTCTCCCTGAAAGTCATGTGGGACATAAGTAGGGATTTATGGATTGCTGCTTGTAATGGCCCTCACATTTTCTAAATGTAGGCATGTCAATCCATTTGTAGCGCTCAACAGAAAGTGCCAGCGACAACGATCATGTTAGAAGGAATGCACATTAGTCATTGGTGTTGTCCCTGAGAAGGCAGTTTGAATGGGAAAATGATAACCAGCATCAACGTGCGTCCAATTCAGATGTTTATATAAATAACTTCACCACGCCACTACAGTCCTCACACCTATAATTGCACATGCGCGAGTGATCCAAACTTACACACACGTGCGCAACTCAACAAAGTAAAAAGAAAGCAGAGCAGTCACAATGCACCAATGTTTCGGCATGTCTAAGCTAAGAACTAACTACTGCCAGAATCAGAGAGGGAAAAAGCGCATACCCTTTTCGGTGTGTTCTACACTTGCAGGAATCGCAATGCGAACAGAACTGTGACCTGGAGTCACATGATGCACACTCCGCGACAGGAAGTTCCGATTTCAAGCACTGTGATATATCAGCCACAGCTCATGCAGCTGTGGCATATTTCCTTGCTGTTATCTAATGTCTTCTTGCAGCCATTCTTCGTCCATTCAATGTTCGCACGCATTCCGTCATTTCGGTTTATTCTTTTCCTCGCGAAAAGAACTGATAAGGCGATTCACGTTCCTTCAAATCAGAGGGAGCCGTACTTGAGCAAACTTTTAAATCCTGGTATCTTCAATAGGGGGCTTTTGCAGGGCGAGCCGGTAAGTAAGGATTCTGGCTTATTTCACGAACAACGTTTCCTTGCCAACATGAAATTTAGGCTCCTAGCATATTTCACGAGCTGCTTTGGTCTCGGCCGCACCCACCTGAGTATCCTGTGTTGCTACATGAGAGCGGTTGGCTTGAGTGCTAAATTGTGACTGTTTCTGCTTACCTCTTCCCCAGTGCAGAGTAGCCAACCGAAATAGCCTACTGGCTAACGTCCCTGTCTTCCCCTCTTCCTCTATATCCCTCTAACTATTCATCTAGAGATTGAGGTCTTCTTACCTCATTCCGCAGATTGGCGCCTTTGGTAGGCCTCGACGGTGTTGTCAGGTATTCATTATTTTTATTTACAGGACAATCTGGTTTGGTTTACTTTGTTTCATGAGTCAAAACATCCCAAAGCGACTCAGGCTTCGAGGGACGTCGTAGTGGAGGCTCCGGATAATTTTGACCACTTGAGGTTGAGGTTGAGGTGTTGAATGCTACAGGTGGGGTTAGCCTTGCTTTATCTGCCAGCAATTGCTCCACCGCAGCGTCCCTGGGATATTAACAATGCCGCATCTGCCCCGCTAAGCGCACAGTCTCTTATAATAGCACACATTCTCTCCCGCAGTCACCATCTATGCACACAATCAATCCACACAGTTCACATCACATTCAACTCCAGAAGTCACCATCTATGCACATATTCAGTCACAGTAGAACATAGGCCATTGTAGTGCCACACTCCATACACACATTCACTCACAGTATAAAGTAGTCCACTCCGGAAGACGCCATCTACGCACACATTCAATCACAGTAGACCATAGTCCGTTCCTGCTGTCACCATTTAAAAACAAGATCCGTGTTCTGCAGAAGTGTTAAAAGAAGGCGTGCAGCCTCCCTTCTGCATATCTGGTTTCCACTCGGGTAGACAATGTCTTGCACTGTGCTGTGACGGGTTCCTGTCTTCTTGAAGAAAGCGAATATCAAATGCCTTTCCGCGTTGTACTCTGGGCAGTACATAATATAATGTTCGATATCCCCGCACACATCACATAAAGAGCAGAGCGGAGACGATGCTATGCCGGTCTTATGCATCCATGCAGGAGTGCGAGCAGAGGCCGTGCGAATTCGATGTAGAAGGGTCGCCTGAGATCTTCTTAGTCTCTTGGTCACACGTGGCTTGTGGGACGCGCTCCACAGGGTACTGAAGTGATCGAGCACCGTTTTCCTGCAGAGACTTTTCCCATCTTGAGGTACTTGAGTTTCTTTAACGTGCAGTGGAATCGCACAGACACGGGTGTCTAGCATTTTCCTCCATCAAAACGCGACTGCCACGGTCAATGCCGAAGAAGCGTCTTTCGGACCAATAGCGGAGGACCATATCACTGAGCCACCGCGACGGCTGAAGGTAATCTCAATTTCTTTAAAATAGTGTTAGCATCCTGACCGTAATAAGCGGGTATTTACTCAAAGGCATCCACCTAAGCGAAGCCATACAACTACAAAAGAAAACTTTACAGCTTTCTCAGAAACTTCGTCCTGGTCGGGGTAGATGCCAATGAGTAATTGCTTCATTATTGAAAATCTGGTCTACCTTGGGGGAGTCCTCTCATCCCCTCACTATCCTGATAGCAAACAACATGCAAACAAGGCAAGAAAGCTATCTGGGTTTAAACAAAGAAACGTAAAACATAAATGAGAATTTACTTGGCCGAAGGATGGGGACGAAGAAGGGAGACTTGAAGAACCCAAAGACGGAAGGCTTCAGGCTTAAAATTAATGAAAAGATCCGGGTATTATTCTTGCACACCATTAAATCATATTTCATTCGGGCTTTAAAGCAGGCTTCTAGGTGCCTTATATACCTTGAGGGGCCTAGAGCAGAAGGATACCATTTGGTCAACAAGAACTGAACAACGTGCAAAGAGCGTCCGTTGCCTTTGATTCGCTGATGCGAACTTCGTCCTAATTCGCTTCGTCTGAGCAACGGATCACTGCATGAAACACAAGAAAGATGTTCTTATTTGCATTTACGTCGCTGATTTTCTTCCCTTTTTAATGTCTTCACTTATATACAAACGCTGCTGTTTTCGTCCAATGGCAGACTGCGCCAGTAAGCGGTTTTAAGTGAGGAATGATCGTTAATGAGAAACGAATAGGTAAAGCTCACAGAAAGTGCGTTACTTTCCGCTTGAATATTTGTGAGGTTGTGGGTCCAAAATGTTACAGGAAAATAGCAACCACAAGTGTAATCTGCTTTGCTTAGCAACTACTTATGCAACGTAGATAAAAGAGCCATGCTAATAAAGCAGTACAAGCGCGAACACAAGTACTGTACGCGGTCAGCACAGCAAGGCTTGCAAGGTTTTAACTGACGGGGCATCAGACAGCATCACTGCACGTCACTGAATGATTACGATTATGCAGTAGGCTGAAGGTGCAAGGATATGAGCTGCTACCAGAAACAAAAGTGACGGCCAAACAAAACTTTTATTAAAAACAAATGTCTGAGATGCGAAAGAACCCGCGTCAATAGCGTCACTAAAACCTATGTGAGAAGGCTCACATGTAGATACGGTAATTTGTAACGCGATAGCTTAACGGCCACGTTACCCAGAAAATCTGGCATCGGCGTTGTGAGCGAAGAATTACGGTCAGGACTCTGGCAGACGAAGTAGGTGGGACACGTGGTCACCTGACCTTGCGGCGTCATCACAATCTCTTTACCAGGTTTTCAGGAAATTGCCCACTGTGTCAGGTGGCAGTTATATTAATGATTCGTCGCTCGGGAAGAGCAACTTGGGGTGCACAAGGCCTACCACTGGGAGCAACTGCCATCGCTGGACCGTGGCGCATCGCTTAACCGCTGAAACACTGCGCCAGGAGGAGAATGAGGACTCTCCCAGGGATCTATAATTGTTTGCGGTTTATGCGTGCTTAACGCCATATAGCGACGCAGGCTGTTAGGGATGTAGTAGTGAACGGATCCGGAAGTTTCTACTAACTGGGGTTCTTTAAGCTGCACTGACATCGCGCAGTAAACTGGCCTCTAGCATTTCGTCTACATCGAAACGCGCCTATATATGAGCTTCAAAAAGGCCTTCTGCATATAAAGCAATTAACCCATTACGCTATTGTGTCATGCCCTTACTAGACAGCTTAATTTTCCCCTCCACGGGGTGGCCGAATTTCCATGGAGGCGAAATTCCAGAGGCCCGTGTACTGTACGATGGCAGTGCACGTAAAGAACCTCAGGTGGTCGAAATTTTCAGTCTTTTTCTACGGCATCCCAAAAGCCTGAGTCGATTTGGGACCTCAAACCCCCTCTAACCTAAGCCTAATTTTCTCCTACAATTTTTGCACTATACTTGGAGTTCGACATATTACGAAGTGCAGTGAAGGGTAACCCAAGAAAACAAGATCCCATTGGTAGAAGGAAGTTGTTTTTTTCATCCTGCCGGCAATCAAAGCATGAAATGCAAGTGAGAACTGCAAAAGAAAGAGTCATGGGGCTCCATGAAACACTTGAACAATTCCGATGCCCCCTGCATACCTTCTCTGCTCAAACGAGCATGCGGAGAAAAAGCAGTGGTTCATTGTGGGCGCATTACGAGCGCGAAAACGAGACTCTCACGCAAATGCCAATAACAATGAGCTATGTTTCAGATCCCTCTGCTTGCCCTACGCATGAGCGCTTTCTAGTGACATTTTTGCCTTTCTTATTCGGCGAGATTCGAACAAACTGTCAAACTTTGAATCTATTTGCGTACGCCTTGATACCCATTCACTTTTTGCACGTTACTTTTTTTCTGCTCGCCTCTCAGTACAGAGAATTATCCTTGACTCTAAAACATTACAGCATTATTCTTTTTATACCTTTTATTTTTATTTTTATACTTTACACAGCATTCTCCTTCCGCCTTTTATTTAAGAGCTTCTCTCTCTGTCTATGGACAAGCAGGTGCAGACAGCTACGAATGCCGGGAAGGTCATCTTGTCCTAATGCAGCCGAAAGTTCGTACCTCTCGTATCTTCTCCCTGCCAAGCTGCAAAAGAAAACTAAGGTTTTTTTCTTGTCTCACGCCTCTCAGATTGATTAACACCATTAACCGCGTCTCGCAGGCCGGCAGAACGGCTGCAGCTAAACAGCGCACAAACATACATTTGGTTCATGTGCCCTCAGATTGCTTTTTCTTGTTGGCTTTCTTAGAAGACAGCTGGTTTCGTCAGAGCGTTCTCGGCATGTCTACTTTTCGACACCTTGTTCGTAGGACAGGGAAAAACACTTCCCTGCTGTGTACTTCTGCCGTCCTGGGCCAGGTGCGATATTGAAGTCAATGGTGAGAAAGTAAAATTCGAAGAGAGAGCAAGAAAGAAGCAAAACGAAAGGCGTCACATGGATGCAGCACCCATGCCTCTTCTTAGTAGATAACGAAATAATACGAAAAGCGTGTTTTACGGCATCCTTCTTTCTGATAGTTTCCGTCGTGTCTTTTGCTTTTAAGCCACGCGTGCGTGGTGGCGACACAAAAGTGTACTCGGCTTTGACATGAGCAAGATTGGATGCGAGAGCTATGCCATGGCTGGCATTCTAAACATAAAGAGCTGAGCGCCTCACAAGGGCTGCGGGCACTTTACCTTGGCAATGGTATAATATTTACATACCGCTCAAAAACTACATCTAAAATAAAATAGTTTCCGAATTATTTCCCTGGCTTTGAGCCCTGTCATGAAAGGCAAACTAGAAAGTTTAGTATCCCTGCAAAAGTCTTCCGATTTATATTGAAAATTTCAACTCCAGCGCAGCTGGAGATATGCGTTGCTATATTTACTACCGAATGATCTTGCGGTTATGGTTAATGGTGACTCGTCATTTGTGAAACTGCGGAAAGATCTATTAGCAATGCATTGAAGAGAGACAGATAAAGAGGAAGAATGAAGGTAGAGATGTTAACCAGAAGGGTGTTCCGTTTGGCTACCCTGCTTTGGGTGGAGGGTTGAAGGGATTCAAAAGAGAAATGAAAAAGGAGTGAGAAGCATAGTCAAGGTTTGTCATTTAAGCCAGTCGCTCTCACGATTGGCGTAGTAGACCTTGAAGGCAGTCTGTTGCCGAGGCCACAGTTCAAGTATCTAATAGTTTGTGAATGAGCGAGGATTCGGGCAACCCTGAGCTCCGCATCGCTGGTCTCTCGATCGCAAAAGGCTGTCCGCAATCCCAGTTGTTCATGTAGAGATTCTTGGCTGCTGAACTCGCAGGCAGCCCTCCGGGCTGCAGTCCAGCTGAGCTGCAAGAACTGTATCTTGCGCTTTCAAAACTTTCAGTGCGTATTGTGCTGCTGGTGGGCGCTGGCTGGAAAGTAGAGCACGCATGACATTCATCAAGGACGGGAACATTTCAATCATTTTATATCTTTGCCACAGCGCAGATTGTGCGTTTTGTATGGAGCCGTCATAAGCATTGGACACTGCGGTTTCGGAAACGTCGCTGGCCCAGTAGGCGTACAAGGCTTCGGTAGGGGTGGCCAGATAAGTTGTAGTAGGCCTGAAGCCACTAGAAGCCGGGCTTCCTTTACTTAGTGCGGTTGCTGGAGAAGGTGGGCAGGCACCAATGACATTGGAGCCTTCCCACCAAAGGAAGTTCCTTCTTTTTGAAGGCAATCGGCGACGCGAATGACGTCGACATACCTTTTCAGCAGCCTCTCTGTGGATAGAATGGTCTCGCACCATACGCTCGAGTACCGCCCGTTCAGTCTTAAGAGGTAGTAGTCTTATGAGGAAGAGCCGTGAGGGCCACGTAAGTATGCGCACTTCAAGGCAGTCACGCGGCAGATGTCGCCGCTGTGTGGTTCCGAGCATCTGGGGCACACGATGGAGCTGCTGCAGACGCTGTTCAATCCACCGATTCTCATGCACCTCCAGCGCTTTAGCGGCTTCG
The DNA here is from genome assembly GCA_030143305.2 of Amblyomma americanum. NCBI lineage: Eukaryota > Metazoa > Arthropoda > Arachnida > Ixodida > Ixodidae > Amblyomma > Amblyomma americanum. Next base: position 43,207 of record JARKHS020022158.1, read on the forward strand.
GGGCGAAAGGCCAAACTGGGCATCATAAATTCGCAGCCTCCACGTGTGATGGTATACAGTCACCCTTGAAGGTCAGCTTAATGCATTAGGCCTGCGAAGGCGCTTGACATAGATTATTGAAATGCTCTCGGTCACCGGCTTGATTATCATGGGCACATAAGCATCACAGATGGCGACGTCGACGTTGTAAACTACGCAAGCCGTAGTACCGCTGCCTTGGGGGGTAAGTGGTTGTGCGCTGATATTGTTACGGACTAGAAGACGACAAACTGGGCTCTGGCGCGGCATGGAGGGCTCGCGCTAGGCCCACTGCAATTAAATAATTCTATATACCTATTCATTTTGTTATCATATGTCGTGCAACTCCTGCGTCTTCTCAGTTGCGGTCACATGTAAATTACGGCAGATTTCTGACGGCGTTGCGTTCAGCCTTGCGTCAGTGTTAACATCGGCGAGGCCCACCAGTCAACAAGCATATGTCTGACTATAGAGAGAGAGAGAGAGAGAGAGAGAGAATAAACATTTAATTGTGAAAAAGAAGACCTGAGCGGATTGTGGATGGGGTCCTACGTGCAAGACTCCAGTGGCTTTCGCCGACGCTTCGGTGATGGCGACTACCAGCTCCTGGTCTTCCAGGGTGCCGCTGTCTAGCGTCACCTCCCACTGCTCCAGCGCCGCGTTGTGCGGCTTTAAGTGGTTCGGATTAGCTGAGCACGTCCATGTAATGGGCGTGAATGTGGAAATTTCGCTACACCAAAGACATGTATCTGCGTATAATGTTGGGCGAATGCAGTGTAGGTGGCAAAGATTAAGGAAAGTAAGTGTTTGGATGCGTCTAAGGTGGTAGGAGTCCTCCGGGAAAAGTTTCTTATGTGGCAAGGGTAGAGGCGCCTATTTAGGCGGAGGGCATATAGGCGGGTTGAAAAATGGGTTGAGAGGGGGTAGAGAGTAGAGTCAGTGTACCCCGCTCGGTTGGTGTAATCTCGAGCTAGGGCATCTGCTGTAATATTGCCATCCAGACCTGCGTGTCATAGAACGCAGGTCAAGATGTGATCATACTGGAGATGGCCGCCAAGTACGCGGAGAGCCGTGCGCGGGACACATCCACTCGTATAGGCTCTGCAGGCGGCTTGGGTGTCTGTAAAAATGTGAGTGCCGTGGTGTTGTGCGCCGCTTGTTTTGATGGTGATGGCTATTGCACTGGCTTCCGCGGCCACCGGACCCTGCGCCGTGAAGGACGTCCCAAGAAAAGTTGTGTTGGCGTGATTGACAGCAGTGCAGGCATATCTGTGGGGCTGTGCATAGGAAGCCACATCCACATACATAGCAGAGGTGTCTTGGCCGTATTGCCTACGGAGGCTGCGAACGCGGGCATGATGGCGCGAGGTCTGTGACTTGTGGTTCATATGGCGAGGAATGGGGTCCATGTAATGGCGTGAGCGGACAGCATTTGGAAGAGCTCCGGTCAGGGCTATGGTCCTGGTGGCTTGGAGGTCACCTATCCTTGGAAGGATGGCCCTACCTACCGGGGTGGGGAGGAGACTAGTCTGTTGGGAGTTCAGAACAGCCTCCTGGATTTCCGCAAACATGTTGTGAGTCCCAAGTGCAAGCCGTCTAGCGGCCTATGTACCCATGGGAAGGCCCAGAGTTGTTTTAAAGAGGGTACGGATAAAGATATCGATCCTACTCTCGGCGGTGCGATCAACATTGTGGTATGGGAGATCATACTGGATCCAACTCATCGCCAAGGTCGTGACGAGGCGGATGGTGTCATCTTCGCGCATGCCCTTGCGATGTCCAGCGATGCGTCGTACCATACGTGCGATATTGAGCACAGAAGTGCGTAGAGTGGCAATTGTGTGGGTGGGCTTGCCTTCATGCTGGACCCAGAGGCCAAGCACTCGGATGAGTGATTTTTCTTCTATAGGGTGGTCGTGAATTTTGTGCATGATTGGGCCGGGTGAACGATAGCGGGGACCATGAACACAGACGATTTCCTATTTTTCCGGTGCACACTGCATACCTCAGGTCTGAAAAAAATGTTCGACCACACCGATGGCTATTTGTAAGGATTGCTCTTTGGCCGCGAAGGATCCTCGGTTTGACCAGATGGTGATATCATCCGCATATATGGTATATCCGATGCCGGAGAGTGCAGAGAGTAGGTGGGCGAGAGGGGCCATGGCTTTATTGAATAGTAGTGGTGATAGAACAGCACCTTGCGGAGTGCCCTTGTCAGGTGTTTGGAAGGGAAACGATCGAGTAGATCCGATACCTATGGTGGCTGTACGGGCAGTGAGGAAGGTGGAGATATATTGGAAGATGCGAGATCTACAGTGTATCTGATTTAGACCTTCTAGGATTGCAGCATGGGAAATGTTGTCGAAGGCGCGCATAATGCAGGTGTTAGAAGGAGGTGCTCTCCGCAAGGAGCTATCCCCGTGAGGACTTCGTGCTTGATCAGAAGGAGGGCGTCATGCGGTGAAAGACCTGGTTGAAAGCCGAGCATAAAATGGGGAAAGAGATCATGATCTTCTTTATAGTTTCGCAGGCGTGTCTGGATGACTCGTTCGTACAGCTTGCCCAAGCAGGACGTGAGCGATATGGGCCTGAGAGCAGAGAGGGAGGGTGGCCTGTTGTGCTTAGGAATGAGTATCACTTCTGCGTTTTTCCATTGAGGGGGTATTTTTCCTTGGGTCCACAGTTTATAATTGATGTATTGGCTAAGTGATTGAAGGGAATCATTAGAGAGGTTGCGTAGCATTGCGTTAGTGGCTAAAGAAGAATGCCGTAAAAGGTCGGAGTTGCTGGTGCGGCCAACAAAAGGAAATTCTTCTACCTAGTGAAATGCGGACTGTACAAAAGATTACAGGCGGAGGAAGGCAGCATGGAAAAAGCTTCTTCATTAACAATGCACAAATAATTGGAGGGAATATAAATATATTGCAGCCACCTTTAAACTCACAGTTTCTCGTGCGAAGAAAAATATGACTCAGGACATTTCGATTATCTTTAAAAGTCCGGCAACCGACGTGCCCTATTCGGTTTTCTACGGTCTAGAAAACTGCTCACGTCCTCTAGTAATTTACAGTCGTTAGTTATGTCCCCTAAAGAAGCTATCCAGGTAGTTGAATTAATTTCCACGGGTCTGTAAAAGCGTTTTTTGTCTCTACTACCTTTGCGACCAATGTTGTTTGCGTCAGTGGTGCCAAATATTAATGCCTCACAAGTTAATCCATCGGAGCTTTCCCAAGTTACCAGCTGCTGCTCCTGGCCCTGATGGTGTCACTACAAACATGCTCAAGATTCTCTTTGAAGAGTCTCTCGACTGCTTATTGCACCTCATAAACTACTCTTTCAAACACGCTTGGATACCTCCTGAGTGGAAGTTTGCCACGGTGATCCCTTTACTTAAAAATCAAGGTGGAGGCTATGAATTGGACAATATTAGGTCCATTTCTTTAACATCAAACATGGTAAAATTAATAGGAAGGATGTTACTAATTCGGGTGTAAGCCTTTGTGGATCGCTACACTATACTCAGCCCGTGTCAAATCGAATTCCGGCCACGGTGTTCGATATGGAATGCAGATGCTGATCTAGAGAGCAGAATTCTCCTTGCTCGTCGTCAACGCCTGGTCGCGACTTTTCTTACGCTAGACGTCGCCAAAGCTTACGACAGTGTAGAACACTCGATCCTAATAAGTAGGCTACAGTCTGTTCAGTTTTCAGAATATATAGTTGCTTGGATATCTGCATTTCTTTATAACAGGAAATTCTTTTGCGTCCATAATGGTGTTCATTCAGAGAGGTACAAACAAATGGGAGGTGTACCGCTAGGAGCTGTTCTTTCTCCTGTGCTCTTTAATATTCTGTTGAGCTCAATTCCTCTCCATCGCCATGTACGCACTTACGTCTACGCGCACGACTTTGCGTTTTGATTGCGGCTGCGCCGGTTACACGTTCCCTGTATGGTCTGTTGTAGTCATATTTGAGTACACTTGAGCACTGGTTGATCATCTTACACCTGAATTTAAATGTTAGCAACTGCGCCATCCTTGTTTTCTATCTAAAGTCTCCTGTAGTAGTCTATCTCACCTGGCAGATACAAACAATTCCGCAGGTTCAATCCTTAAAATACCGAGAGGTCATTTATGACGATAAACTCACCTGGCGACCCCCCATTGACCATGTCGCGGTTGAAAAGAGCTCGTGCCGTATGCATGCTACGCAGATTATGTAGCCACCGGTATGGCATGCGAACATATGCGCTATTATGATATACTAGATGTATGTCAGGCCAATATTAGAATTCGGATCTGTGTTGTTTTCAGGCTCGGCTACCTAAAAACTTCGTCCTCGTCCTTTTGGAGAGGGAAGCACTTCGGATGTGCCTCGACCTTTCAAAATTTGTGGCTACCAATGTGCTGTACCTTGAAGCCCGCATTCCCCCTCTCTTATCTCGACTTCAGTTTTCAACGGCGAAGACTTACCTCACAGTCTCATTTCCACCGTTCGCAAAGCATTTTCTGTTGCCAGGCGACCTTCTTTTTTAGTGCCCTCTGGTCTCGTTTCCATACCCCACAGGTAGTGTTTGTGCAAAGATTACTTGAGCCTTTAGATGTGAGAATTTATGACATCATTCCTGCTCTATGCAGAGGGCCCGCTGTCCACATTGTTTTTGACGATATTTTCTCAAAAAAATCAAAACTTTTGCCACCCTGTATTCTAAATGGTCTACTAGGAGAGCATCTAAGGAGCCTAAATACAAATATTGCAATAGCAACCGACACTTTGCAGTGCGATGAAAAGAGAGGTGTGGGAATATTCTGTTCGCATTTAGACTGGTCCTTTTCACTGCGGCTTCCAGACTTCACCCCTGTTTTTCAAGCAAAGTTTCTGACAGTATTACTTGCTCCACGCAAGCTAGACCCATTACCGCAGTGGCAGTAATTACAGATTCTTTATCTCTGTGTTCGTCCCTCGCCACGCATGTTGACGGTCCCATTTCCCTGCTTCCTCTGCACTTGAGTCTTGTTCATTTAGTATGGGCTCCCGGTCACAGCAGTGTGACAGTTAAAGAGACTGCTGATACTCTCGTGAGGTACACTAGTGTGAGCAACAACAACACATAGTGACTGAAATAAGATATTCGTCCTTAATAAAATCCTTCACTTAGTCTATGAATTACTAAGCAAACACATAACTCAGGATTTGATAAGTAACCTCGACATTGTTACCTTACTAAATCTTTATGCTTATAGACTTTTGTTCTTGTATAATGTTGAGCAAAACCGCCATATTGATACAAGTTCCTCTCTGGCTCCGTTACATCAGTCTGATTCTCCATATCCGCATCGCCATAATCAACAGTGAGATTTACAATGTTCAAGAACACACAATGGCCGTCAAAGGATTAGTTATTAATTACTGTTTTTACTAAGCCAGTTAATTGAAGCTAGCTTTAGCTTCTCTGAAATTATCTTCTCGCTGCAAAGTATCTTTATTTAATTCAGTTATTACTGCTGTTGTATGAAATGCTTTCCACCATTTTTTATTGTTAGATGCCTAGCCGCCTATTGAGTAGTTCATTGCTTATAGTTCCTTGTATTCTATTCGACTGTGCACACTGTTATGTTTATTTTAATGTTTTACTCATGTATACTAAACGTGACTTAAGTTATACTGAAGAAGAATCTCCTGCCTCTTGTCACTGCCGTATGAACGGGAGGTGAGAACTCCGTCAAGCGGATTTTCACTTTTTTCTCCCCTCTTCAATCAAATAGTGTTATATGCGATGGAAATAAAGTATTATTATCATTGTCGTGGATATTCACCGCCGAGAGCATTTCTGGACAACATTTCTTGGAGAAAAAGGGCGTCTGACAGGGAATCGGCTGGCGACTTGTGGCCGTGTGTAGGTAGTAGGCAACGTCCCGAATTGCCATCTACCGGTTCGAAAGCTAGCAGCCCGTAGTTTCATCAGCGCAATTTGGTGTTATGACAGTCGGCAGCCAACCAAGGCTAGTCCCCTTCTCTGTTCAAGTGCGGCCTGCGTTCCAGATTGCCACCCCCTACAACACGTTTCTTCTTGATGCTTCCCGCTTGCCACACGCTGCCACAATTGGCCACTGACTTCCTCTATAGTTTGCACCCCTATTCTAAAAGAACCTTGTCGTCCAGTGGTGCCCTTGCCTAGTGAGCACCCAATGACAAAATGGATGCCTTCGAATCGCGTTCCCGTCTGGTGGTCGAAAAGAGTCCTCAATACTAATGACAGGCGGAACGGACGAGATGGCCGACCTTGCGGTGACGGAGGTACAAAAGAAACAAATAAATATGGCACATAGCGCGGCACCCGTGCTTAGAGAAGGTGGTGAATCCTAATCCACACCTCGGAAGTGATAGAACTCGTGGAATAAGATTGTGCTGAAATGGTGTATTACGATTGCTGATTCCTGAAGCAGAAACTTGGGGGTTAACAACAAAAAACACTTCAATATAGGTTTAGGAGAGCCCAATGAGCTAGGGAAAAGAAAATTATGGTTCTAAAGTTAAGAGATAGGAAGACAGCAGAGTGGGCCAGTGTTGAAACACGAGTTTAATATGGAGGGAAAATAAAGGATAACTGCCGTGGGCAATGCTTGTAGTGCGAAGGGAAGATAACCGTTGGCCCTTAATTTAAAGTACTGAAACTGTAGCACTCGTCCACGTTGAAGGGTCGTCACTTGTCCACGGAGTGCACGTGGCGCAATAAAACTTGTCAGCTCGAAACTCCACAGTGTCGGGTCTGGTTCATGCTTACTTGAGCTCCAGCTCTATTTGAAGCCCGATCCGAGCACGTACCATAAACCCGCTTCTCTGACCTCTATCGTGAATGCTTGCCCAACCTCTTTCCTCACGTCGGAAATGGCCAGTGCACCCAGCCTGTACGCTTGTGACCACGCTGCAACTGCAGAACGCCTTCACCAGCCTTTACATAGCGATGATGGCCTGTCTGGAGCCTGAGGGTTCTCCACCGATACCCACAATCTGCTAAAGCGGTGTCTTCATGTGGTGATGGAAGTTCAAGGCTTCTTTTTCCTGTACTGCGTAACCAACAGAGCCTGTGAAGATTTGGTTGGTTATGCGTGAGCACGACTTGCTGCTCTGCGTTCATCCACACGAGCTGCTGCAATAGCCCGACTTACGATATACAACCTGGATGCCATACTACAACCTGAGGGATGGTGGCGTCACCTGCTGCGGAGCCAGGTATACTGCTTTTGCTATAACCGTAGCCGACGCCGTAAACACGTTCCCAGCTACTCCCGAACTAGTACCCGCGTTGTCAGCCACGCTCTGTTTGCCCTCACTAGTGATAGCATCGTTGCCTCCACGTGCGGTCAGCCGCTGCCAAACCTCGGCTAAACTTCCATAGGAACCTTCGTCGATACAACATCACAGAAACTCGCGTGCTCCTCAGCACGATATTTCACCAGATCAGCCGCATAGCAATCCGCTAGGCTGCCATTGTGATGCTTCGTAAATTGTGCAAAGCTTGGAATTGCCATCGCGGCTTCCAGCAAGCTCACCGCAATCTCCTGCAGTCCCGATCCGGCCGCACACTCTCAACAGCCGTACCCTGCACACAACGGAAGTTCACGCTGAGCAGATTTCATCTCTACATCAGACCGCCTAAACATCGCTCGGTCTCTCTGCATATCTCTGGGCGTCACCACTGCAACCTCGAGCATAGTCATAAACCCAGCACACACACACCAGCTGCGCTTTGTTCAGTTATCGGGTTACGGCTAAATTCGTCAGCTTTGCGCGACATGGTGTACACGTTCACTTTGTTACCGTCAGGATTTTGCACCTCCATATACATTTTTTGAAGCGCCACTATCCTCAACACGCCAAGTTCCCAGACCGCTACATGAGACATCGAGACATGAGATGAGACATCGCGCCATTCGTCTCTTACAATCCGCCTTTTGGTGACCGTAGTACCTACATCTTAAAGCGAAGCACGTTTCCTCCTCGCAGAAAGATTTTCTCATATGCGTGCTCGGGCGCTCTACTCCTGTCTTCAGTTTGCTTCTGCCACATGGCCTAAACTCTGCCTCAACATTTCAACATTTGCAGACAGCGCCATCGGCAGCCCCATACAATATCCTAATTCTGCCTTGTTCTGGTCATTTTTTCCTGCCCACACCGGCCAACCGCATCACTCCTCTCTCGTACAACTTCGCGCTATGCGAGGGAAGCCTAGCAACACCGCTTTCATCGCTCTCTTGACTGTGCCTGTCTAGGACTAAGTCGGCTGTAGTGCCTGCAGCGGATAGGCGTAGTAGTGTGTCAGTCATGAACCCAAAACTCAAGAGGCTGGATAATCGTCGCTGTAGCTCCTTGAGCTTCCGAGAAAAGGCAATAGCAGCGGGGTATGGCAGAATATTAGGTGAACGGAGGAGATTAGGATGTTTGCGGGGATAATGTAGCTGCAGCTGGCTGAGGACAAGCTTAATTCGTGATGTATGGGAGAGGCCTTTGCCTTGCCGTCAACGTGTAGTTCGGCTCGTGATGATTACGTTGTACACGTAAAAGGGAAAGCAATGCGACGGCGGAAACAGAAATATAACAGAACCATTGCATTCTAGTTCACGTCTGACCGTGAGTACAAAGTGAGAGAGTATCGAGTAATTGCCGGTATACACCCCGTGAGTTATGCACGTTAAAATCTTCAAGTTTTACCGTCCGGGCTAACCACACGTGACGACTGTGGAGTAGCAGTTATTTCGTGGTCGCGCAATGCAACTTGTAATGTCCTACATGATTTTAGCTATCACGACGCTGTTTTGAGGGCATACTAGCGTGGAGTTCGCGTTTCTTGCCACCGGGAACTGTACTCTTTCTACACCTGAAAACTAGCAAAAGCTGCTGCCCCCATTCGAAGATTACTGCGCTTCTATTCCCAATTACACACAACGAAATCTGGCCACCTGGATTATCATCGTTGTCAGACTTCATAAGGCTTGCACACAGCACCGCTAGTATTTCATTCGAGGAACTCAATGTGCTGCTCGTATGCAATCTTTTTCAGTGTAAAAATGATAGACGTTGTTTGCTCCAACAGCCTGAATAATGTTGATTATGTAATACATGCACTCAGCAAAGTAAGTGATTACAAGTTAATTGACATTTCGGTGTGCTTGCTCTTCCGAAGTCTGTGCACTTATTTCTGTGGACTAAGTGCCATGCGCGAACAACCTTGTAGAGAAGTTTGCTTTTCAATGATAATGATTAAACAGTGCACAGTGTGTAATCTTGATCTGAAGAAAATAGCGCCAGAGCATGCAAACCACGAAAAGACAAGGACGAGAAACAAAGCGCTTTGTATCTCGTCCTTGTCTTTTCGTGGTTTGCATGCTCTGGCGCTATTTTCTTCAAATCAAGCATGCACCAACTCGCCCAAAAAGAAGTGTTAATACAGTGTGTAAATGCTGAGGCCTTTGGTCTAAAAAACAATGATGCCTGCACATAAATCTGGGGTGTAAGAATAGCTTTCTCTACGGCGAGCAGTTCTTTCGCTCAGACTGCACTTGTGAACATTGCTTTGAAAGCAACGGGTGCTTGTGTTTAATTTCAACGCTTTCTTCAGACGAACCCAGCGAAAAAGTAGAAGAAAAACTGAGTGTTCGCGGTTCGTATTCGCGTCGCCAAATTCACACACAAGCATCAGTGCGATTCCAAAGGCATGTTGGCGTGACGAGCCCGACGGGGACATACAGGGCACCCTCCATGCATACGAAAGCACTCGATCAAGAGAGACCGCAATGACCTTCTCTTTAAATTTCTATTTTCGACTCATTCGAGACCTCTATATTTTTCGCCGCTAAGGTTTCATCGAAGTGTTTCATTTATTTTACGCGATTTAAGGGCAGCCTTTTCCATTCATCCCATCTGACTTTTTTTTTTCTATCTCTGAAGATTCCTCTTGCTTCTTAGGCCGTAGTCTTTGCTGTTGAAGGGCATGGTTTTCTATTGAATGATTTTTCCTTCCTCTCTTATCAGAACTGTACTGATTCGGCATTGTTCTGCATAAGAAGTTCGCTCTTTTCTATGTTCTTGGTATTCGTACGCACGCATATCTCTCTCAAAAGGTGTGCATTTCTTTCGTCATTTTTTGTTGTCCATGTGTGTGAGAGCTCTGAACTCCGCACATTGTTCCTGCCTACATTTTGCCGATAGAGGCTGCAGGACATATGCACTTCTTTTATCTCAGTATTCTTTCATCTCGCAATAAGGGGTTCGCACGTGTGATATTACGGGCTATTTTTACCGAATTATAAGGGGATATTTCCGCGGCTAGATTTCTAAGGTAATCGCTAATAGAGTCAGGGCAACCTTGGACTTTAATCATCCAAAGGATCAGGCAGGCTTTCGTAAAAGCTATTCCACAATAGATAATATTCACACTATTAATCACATGATATACAAATGCGCAGAATATAACCAACGCCTATATAAGCCTTCATTGATTATGAGAAAGCATTCGGCTCAGTGGAAACCTCAGCAGCCATATAGGCATTGCGGAATCAGGGTGTAGATGAGCCTTACATCAAAATGATAAGCAAACCGATGAATGAGATCAGATGACAGATGGCTACAGAATAAATTTAATGGCGGACGGCCTGGGGCGAGTGCTCCTGCCCGCGCCACTGCACAGTTCGTCTTCTTCTTCTACGTCACAATATCACTGATATATATTGAAACAGTAAAGGCTCTATTATCGATCCTTGCGGCCCACCTGATCGAATTGATTTTTTAGAACTATGAGTAGAGTTTAATGAAACAAATGGCTCCCTTTGTGATAGGTACGCCTCTATCCAGTTCACTAGCTGATTGTTGCCGAGGATATCAATCTCATGTGTAAGCTCACTCAAAATTGGGGATGTTTGGTACCCTCGTCGAAAACCGTGCTGACTGGTCCCCAGAATGTTGTTTTTCTCCATAAATTTCATCAGGTGGTTGGTCAGAATATGCCACCAGCGTTTTTCAATATGTACTGGTCGGGGAAATCGTTCAGTAACTCGTGACATAATTTTTTGGACACTGTTTATGAAATGGAACGGCGCTTGCATCGCTATCCACAAGCACGCCAAGTGTGTACAGTGTAGCGGTGACTGTGAACATAACTGGGTCTTGCAGTGAGCGCCACCTCTTTCGTTTCAGGGCGGAAAGGCATCTTATTCGTAAGCCGTGGGTTTCGTGTGGTTAGAACTTGATACGCGTTGAATTTTTATTTTATTTTCATCTGGCTGTTCGGAGGGGATGTTTCGGTTTTTAACCAAGCCAACTGAGAAATGCCTAAAGATCTGTACTCACAACACATCAGATTTCAAGACCTTTTTTCCCGCATATTCCACAGTCATGCCACTAGAAGCAAGCGGTCACAAAACTTCAAGGAAACTATCGATCACTCAATCAAAGAAATAGGGGTACATTAATGCAATGTCGTGTAATTAACAATGGCTAGAAATTTACATTTTTTTCCTAGTTCATGGTCAGCAAACAACTCAGTGACGATTCTAAAAACAATGCGGAAAATGTTCTTAACTTCAGAATCTCTGGTCTGGGCATACGGAGGCAGCTGCCTTCGCCACCGTATTCAGGTGTACTTAGAGACTCGGGTAAATTATGTACTCTTCAGAGTCATGGCAAACGACTCTCATCATTACTGCGTACAATATGAAGCTTTGAGCCGGAAAACGCCACTTAGAATTTGGCTCATCAACATGGTAAAAAAAATTGTACGAAGGCATCTATGTCCCAGACCCTAGATGAGAACTGAAATGTGAAGAGACAAAATGCGCGAGGATCAGGAGAGGTAAGCACACCAGGAATATGATCTTTAACACACTTAAAGGAAGACAAGACTTGGAAAAAAGAGGTGCTTCTTACGTCATACAAATGAAGGAAAGCATCAGTCATCGAAGCCAACGCAAGCGCAGGCAAACCAAAAATAGCAGAGTAATTATCTATTGGCTGAAAGATAATCAGCAAGCAGAAGAAAACACAACTCTATGCGGCCGCCGACATCCGAACCCACGATATTCGAATTTTGCGCCCGGTGCTCTACCAACTGAGCTACGGTGGCGGCTGTCCAATCTCCTGCTTTCGGGGGTATTCATGATCAGTGTGACCAAATCTTGAGTGTGTTCACCAGCGCCACTGTGAACCAAAGCAGCGGATATAGTACGCTCTACTGCATCTCTGTAGTATGGATGTAGTACGCAAAATAATTGTTTATATTCAGAATCTTTATGTTCTATTTGATGCATTCTATAGCTATATATCTTACGCGGTACACCCGTTCAGACATTGCAATGCTAAATGTTATAATTGTCGTTTTTATGCCACTGAATAAACTGCCCCTGAATCGTTTGACGAAAGTATGAATCAAAATATTGCTGTGGGTATTCAAATACAAAAACTAATAATTTATCGACTCAGTCTGATGGTTTTTTTAGGTTCTTCTTTGTCTCTTGCATACTACCATGTAATTTCCGAGCGCAAATATAAGTAACTAATACGCTCAAAGAGAAAGAGGTGATGAAAATCAATTCTGCCCTCTGCTTTCGCTTCCAAAAACCGCACTCTTACCTTGTGGAAAACTTGCTGATATCGATCTTTCATGGCAAGGGCGTTATTGACGAACGTAACGAAGAAATATATAACAAATAATTTCAGAGCATCTGTCAAGCGGTGCGCGTACCATTAAATTTCAAAGCAGCAGGACGGGGCTTCTTATTTTTGTCCAAGAATATACTTTACCGATTAAAAGTACCTACTGTTAACTATCTTCATCGTACGACTTGATCCTGTGCGGCTCTTGTTTAGTGTTCACCATCTTATGTTTTCAGTCTATATTCCTTGACCTCCAAACCTGTTATTTCCTATAGCTACAAATGAAAAAAAGGCCAGTGAGGACTGCATGTGCATTGAAAAGAGTCTCAAATCTTTTTATTCTCGCTTTATTTGCTGCAGATCTGAAAGGGCTGGGTAAAGTATCATAAATATATAACTCTGACGCGTTGGTCGAAAAGTCATACGATCTGAGAAAAGCAACGCTGCCAACCGCTACATTACCGTGTTTACCTGCTCCCGGCGCCCCTCTTGCCTCGTATATCTTTCGTGAGGGCAAGCGAACAGAAGATATAGGTCAAGGAAAATACACAGAGCTTAAAAGGAGAGGCCACTGTGCAGATAGGATTTCCCGATGTATTGAATGCTGAGTTTGAAGCAGATGGCAATTTGCGAAAAGAACAGGAGCAGAATCTTGTTTACGCTTCATGTATTGATTACTTTCAAGGAACTCATCAGAAATATTTGCCTGGAGCGCTGGCATTTTTTTTGTTTCGCAGGTCAGCCTCTTTGACGTGAAGTGCCCAGCTAAATATCCTGTCATGGCCTGAGGCAATAGGAACACTCCCGTATCTCTTGGCCTTACCGGTTTTCTAAAAAAAACATATGTGGTTGTGTTATGTGGCGCGTCTCGCAAGCCAGAATAGCTAAAATGAGCGACACGTGCCATGCATGGCTCAGATGCAGGAGCTGAAGCGGAAACCTTTATGCGGACGTTGTTTTCCTGGGCTGCGCATGTCAACATTGATCTTTTCAAGTGATCCAGAAGCTTGTTGGGCTAAGAAGGTACTATTGAATAGCAACTTTATTCGCATATTATTGACACATTAGGAATATACCTATATAGTAATAAGCAGTCCCCAAGGTATGCTTATTTGGGTATTATTTCGGTTAGGGTGATAACTATTTTTTTCCTGGTTGTTCTCAATGTGATATTTTGACGTAGGTGATATCACATAACCAAGTGTGCATGATGCATGCTGCCATTTGAATCCAGCTTTCTAGTATCACTGATCGAATTCGCGTGATCTTCATCTGGGCTGCGTTAAAATATAAACGAAGGCGATATGCAAAACTGCCCCACGTGCTGTTAATTCCGGGTAGAGAACACCACTAGGTCAAATTTAATGCTCAGCTGCCCACTGTGCCATATCTCCGACCCATTGGCTGCTTTGGAACGTAGTATACCACTTTCACTCACGTGCAAAATATAATTCAGGTCGGTCATTGATCACTTCTGCGTGTCTGGGTTTTTCGTCTTTTGTGTCTTTGCGCTACAGTTTTATGATGTGCAAAAAATGCGGCATTGTGAATTTTTTTTCGTACAACGGCTTTTCAGGAAAATGTTATTAGTTGCCGGGGCCTGTGTGCACTACTTAAAACGACCCGTAGGATGTCATGATGGACACTCTAAACAAAACATGGAGAAGCAGCACAGACCACACAATACAAATTGTGAAAATGGTAGGCGACTGCCTATTATGTATTTTCGTCTGCGAATATTCCGTTGCTCCTAGAGGACGAGGGCCGTTGAAGCTTGGAATGTTAAATTCGAAATAGTAATAAAAGCAGAAATGAAAAAGATACATCTAAAAGCTTCTCCAACTGAGTTCGTGTGCAACATCGGCCTTTTTCGAATAATTCCGCTTTACCTCATGGAGAGAAGTTTCTTTCCTCGCTTTTCGTTCTATCCCGGAAGTGGCCTGCCCCTTAGTTGTTTTTTTAAGCCTCCTAATGTAGTCCAAGTCATTTCAGCGCCTCGACGAGCACAGGGCACCGGAGTTACATACGGTCGGGTGAGCCCACGATTCCGATAATTAGGCCTGATAAAAAGTTTCTCCTTTTCTGCGCTGCTGATAATGTCCCGGGGTACTTTCTGAAAACCTCGCCAGAGAGCGCTTTGCAATGTGCGCAGGAGTGTATACTTTGTCCGCCACGCTCCTGTTTATGCATTAATTTTACTGATCGCATTAGTGCTAAACGAATGATGAGCTCAAGAACGGGATAAAGAGGGGAACAGCGATGAAATTCGCAATGTACTTATGGAAGTCTGATGGTAGCGGATACGAAGAAAAAAACGAAATCTCCCAAATGCAGTCTAATGCAGTCTAATGTAAAAATAAAATAGACCGCTACTTCTCTCCTCAAAAGGCGCATCCGCAAAATTTTATTTCGATAAACAGGCATAAAGAGCAGATAAAGAAAATGACCCATGTTGCCATATGTGCGAGGCTTTTCGGGATTTTTGTTATTGTGGATGTTAGCCATATCTTACTCTGCTGTAACGTGTTCTCTTTAGCTTTCAGTCTGCTGTAGTCCCTGGCCGTTTGTATTTTTTGTTCGTGTTGTTTACCAGCTGTACTTGCAAACATTTCTTACTTGTCTCTCAAGTAAGACAAAACTTGATCAGACATCTAGTTTTGTAAACAACATAAATTTGCACGTGCAGCATGTGTGAACTGTTTTCACTGCTCCGATTGGACCGCTAAACATCTGGGTCCCAGAAAAGAAAATACGCACGGAAAGGATTGTGTCGTTGTAGTAGGAACAATGCTGGCAGAGCGCAGGACCCGGATTTGGCACTTCTAAGAAAAGTTCTCCATCCAGTTCTCCCTCGATCGTTCTCTCTGTGGCCAACGCACGCTGCAAGCCAGGGCGTGCCCAGGCATTTTATTTTTCGAAAGAAAAATAAAAAAATTATCCGCCGTTGTATCTTTTCTTTCGCCACACCGGTTCTTTCACAGTACCGCAGTGGTGGCCGAGTGGTTGAGCATCCGCCTCGCATGCGGGAGGTGCGAGGTTCGATCCCCAGTTCCGCCGGGCACCCACCGGTTATACACTGGGTACAAGTTTTCCCCCGGCCTGGTGCTCGGCTAATCAGGGGTGAAATGCTTAGAAAATGGGTATTTGACCTTACCTTGAGTAATCGAAAATACCTTGTGCCATGGCGCACTTTGGCCATAGACGCCCTTGCGGCATAGACATCCATATTCATCATCATCATCATCGGTTCTTTGACGTGCACCACCGCATCGGCATCTTCGGGGAAGCGCGCGCCCATGCTGTCCCTCCCGTTTATTCAGCTGGTCTTGTCTTCTTCTGTCGTTCCTGCGATTTCCTTCCTCCATGCATCACGCCGAAGTTTAATGCATCACGACTGTACCACCTTCCTTCGTCATGGTCCCGCTAATGCTCTTCTTATTGTATCGACGGACGCCGGGTTAACTTTCCGGGCGAACCCTTCACTCGAAGAAGAAAACCTTATTGACCTCCCCCCATGCCCTGGAAAGGTTGTGGGCGCCTCGAGTGCGGTCAGGGCATGTGCACACCGATGCCCTGGTCTGTAGCCACGTACACAAGGGCGCTCATATTTGGCACCGCTTTGGATCACCGCACCAGCCGCGCCCCCTAAGGAAACACATGAGAGCGAGATGTGAAACGTTCAGCGTCGGCAGGAGTTTAAAGTTTGAATTGTGCCACACAAACTGAGGGGTATCAGGGGACCTACCGTAACGACACCAGAGGAAATGACCCGGTTTACGCTCAATGGATTCGGTAAGGCTGAGTGTAAACAAGTCGATGTTTGATCACGATGCGAGTTAGTGCCCTCGGTAAATGCCAGTGGCATTTAAGAGGGAATATAAAGGCGTGTGGCAGCTGTTGACTTGCCTATCCTAAATCAACAATCAAGGAAAGGAAAAGAAGGTTATCACTGCAGGTGTCACAGCAAGAGTGGTTATTATTGCTTGAGCCATGCGAACCAAAACCCAGGTCCGTCTGTCAGTGTAAAGAGGACTGGAGAGAAGTGCAGTGAAGAGGAGGAGCATGGGTTTCCGTGATGTCCCGAAGCAGGAAGTTCAGAGATTTTAAGTGCGCCGCGGCTTAGGAGGGAGGAGCCAAACAACGTCTAAAGAATTCGCATTTGAGTTGGAATTTAAGCTGACAAAATTGAAAATCGTTATTCCATTCACAAAAAATTTGAGGAAAATATGAAATTAGAACTGCAGTTGAAATTAGTAATGAAAGTAGAATCCGAAATAGAAATTGCAGAATTTGAATATGAATAATCAATGAATGAAGTCTTTATTTTTAGGGAGGGATAGCTCTCGCTTGCTGTTGGTGAATTAAGAGGAATGAGTAGTAGCTCCAGCGGCAACTTCTAGTCGGTCTTTTTTATAGCCTTAAGAGCGTCGCGTTTTAAGTCCACCTTTCTCGCACTACTCGAAGCGGGCCGCTCTCACTAGCGTATGTCGCGATGGCATGTCGTGCAGGGGTGCTTGATCGTATCTGGTCTGCTCGTGATCGTGATGACCTTTGTCTCTCTCATCTGATCGTGATGAAATTTGTCTCCCTCGCTAGAAAGAAGTGCAAGTACATATAAGATGTAGAGCTCGTCTAGAGTGTTATTGGCGGTGGGTGCATCTGTTGTACCTATAGGTGCTTCGTGTCTGGCAAGCGACCAGTTGTCAAGTACATACGAAACCAACACCAATGCCAGTGCGTGACACTAACGGACCTTCTCACTGGGCGACAATAGATCTTACACAACATTGGTGCAGAATTGGAATTGCAGGCGAACAATTAGAAAACGGGCAAATAGAAATTTCTCAAAGTGGAACTGAAATTTTAATTCATTTAAGTGAATTCAGTTTGTCGGCACAATTCATTCACAAAATTAGAGTGCACAGGCTAACGCATTCATCTATGCATCTATAGCAATGAACGCCCATGAATTTTTCGGGAGGGAGCACCCCTGAACCGCCGCTGAACCTTGAATACGTAATAGCGACTGGAGCTTTTGCTGTTTGAATCTGCAAAGTTCAAATGGCTTCAATTGGAATATTTTATTGAAAATACATGTTTAGCTCCATACATATTTGTTATTTAAGTTAGCTACATATTAAAATTTTCATTTTTTTACTTCAATATAAATATAAATTGCATATTTTACACTTAACGTGGACTTCAATTTCACATTATTGAATTTACCTCGGGAGTTTTCACGTGTAAATCTAAACTCATATAGAGGCAGCATTTAAATTTTTATTTCAAACTGCATAATTTTATTCTTTAATACAACATTATCATTTCGATCAAAATATGAGCTTTATTTATACTTTAACTTTAAAACTAAATTTCAAAAAATTTAAAGCTAGGTCATCAGAAAACAAATTAAGTACGGTGCAAGTTCTTTTATGCACATGTTTCGTCTCGCTAACCCCTCTTGTGGACAAAGCAGGGAAGGGAAATGAATCTGAAGGGTTTTAAGAGCGTTAGCTCTTACTCATCACGTTTAGAGATTCCATGGTGTCTGCTACCACCCTGAGATCACAGCGCCATCTGTGGCAGCAACTACACATCAGGTTTCGAGATTTCGGGAGGTCTGCTACCACCCTGAGATCACAGCGCGATCAGTGGCAGTAATTAGAAAACAGCACATCTCGCATTGAGACTTGTAGCGTCATATAGAATAGCATTGTAGAAAAAACCATCTCCTGTGTGCCAGTGATGACGTCACGGCTCAATATGGTGGATAGAGGTAGAACTATGTGAGTATGACTTCGGGGGACGATATGGCGGCATAGTTTCCGTTCCTCGAAGTCAAGATGGTAGCCATTAAAATTGGTAGGCCAGTGGCCCACAAAAAGAAAAGAATAGAACACGTGTGCAACCAACGAATATAAAGGAGAGGCCGGGTCAGGTTCGGTTGTGGTCATTGCAAACACCGCTTCAAAACGGTGCTCGAAACTGTCCGAAAATCAAAAACGCGTAAACCTCAGCAGAAGAAAATGACTGTTTTATGCTCGACATCACGTCAACTGCGCCATTGTAAATTCCAGAGTCCCGGAACCGAAAGCCGCCCACAGATTTGTCTGGTGCATGCACCACTCAAGTTGTGTAGTTGCTTTCTTGTGATTATTTATGGTACATTTTTGTTAAAAAGAATGGAATGCACGAAGGTTGTCGTGTTCCGACAGATGTTTACCAGGCAGCAGTACTATTTCTGAAGGAGGGCAAATGGTGAGCCTTCCTCGCTGCTCTTCTTTCTTTTTATGAATTTCTAAAATGCATCCTGATTTCTTTTTAATATAATTTATGGGGAACAAGAAGCTTCAAAAAGAGTAGTGTCTTGCTCTGATTTTTTAAACAATATTTCTTTTTGCCCCGGAGAATTCTCATCTTCAGGCACTCCGAAAGTTCGCCTGAACGAAGCAAATACGAACTAAGGAAAAACTCGCGTCGGAAATTGTGCTATTGCGAACAACTCTAATGTCACAGGCACTTGCATTGTATATTTTTACAATGATGATTGTTAGATCGCCGTCAGTGCAAAACACGTTTTGTGATGTCCCCACTCCTTTAAATCCGCTTGTTACGACAAACTGCGTAGGTACAAAAAGACAGAACATATCTAATCAGCAAAATGCAGCAGGATACAGATCAAAATTCTGTCAGAGAGTCTAAATCTGGTTTCCCAGTATTGCATGTCTCAACTGCGCTTAACGCCAGATTCAATTCAACGTTTGTGACTATACATCGACGCACCTTGGGACAGAACATGTAGGTGCCTATTGCTAGTGATTGCAACATGAAAAGGTGTAAGTCAAATATGATGGAAGCGGTAGAAGGACTGAGGCGCAGATAAGTGCGAACTTTATCCCGGAGGCCGACAAAGCGCAGGTCGTGACGGTACAAAATTTACAGTAAGGCAGAAAACTAGATCATGATAATGGGTGCCTCTCATGCACTGCTCCCGTATTACAGGCTTAAAGACACTTTGATACATCAATGGGTATAGGCCTAGAACGGACCAATAATTCTGGCGCGAATCGAAGCTGGAAAATGAAGGGAAAAGGGATAAGCTATATCAGCAACCCCACAGCCACGGGATCGTCGCCAGGGCGACAACCCCACCCCTGGCTGTGGTGTAGACAGTATATAGAGAGTAACCGCCTTATTACTCTGTGAATACCGCAATGGTGTCATGAACCAAAAGATGGAAATGGAACTTGAAGACTGAAAACAAAAAGGAGGACGATAGTAGAGGGCTCCAAAATAACTCCTGCCAATCCGGGATATTTAACAATGTGTGAGATCTCAGAGGACACCACTGACTTTCGGTGCAATATTTTGGGGATCCACAAATGTGGAGCGGATTTTTAATAAGGGTGTAATAACTTATTAGCATAAACCCGAGCTCAGACATTTCGTTACAAAGGAAAACTGTACTTCTTCCTCAAGATCTTCGCAGTTGAATAAAAATTTGTTCTGGTACAACTTTCGAACTATAGTGTCTACTGCCTCAGCGTGGTAGTCGCTCTGCCAACTCTTCTGATAGGGACAGCAAGTACATCGTAGGGCGAAAGCGGATTGATCAACAACTACTCCATAATTTATTATTATATTCCACGTTGGGGAAATTCTCTTAACATTCGAACAGCATCGAACCCACTTCTACTTAATTATCAATTCGCTCTCGCAGTATAGTGCGTTTGCCATTCCTGTTAGCTTAGCTGGAGAGTGACTACCCCGGAGAGGCGCTGGTAGCGGATGAAAACTCCGGACCAAGATAAAGTTTTCGGGAACGACGAAGTTTCCGTGTAAGTGTCGTAGCCGTGTTATGTAGCCATGCGGGTGCGCTTGAGTAGATGCCATTGAGCATTACTCCCTTATTTAGGCGCCTTTGATCCGCCTTCAGAGTGAGTGCATGTTCTGAAAATAGAACCCCGACTGTGCGGGCGACGAAACATTGACTTTCACCGAACTATCCGCGGCGAGAACCACTCACGGCGCCCACTTTGTCGTGTAGATTACACGCTGGTAACTGGACCGAGCCCTGACCAGCAAAACATCTAAGAAAGAACAGGGCGGTTTGGAGAGTGGCTGTGGTAATGTATTTTGTGAAGAACTTTGAAAGGGCAGAGATATGATGAAAGTACCAGAGATGGATTCGCGTTTCTGCCCATTCTGTTGTTTACCCTTCAGGCGACACGACCACAGAGTCATAAATGCCCCAGGCGCTGGTCATTTTTTAAAAATCATCCTCTTTGACGTCAAGCGCCGTACCAAGCAACCATCGTGTCACCATGAGCAAATTGAAGATTTTCTCTCTAGATATTTTAACCCCCTTCAGAATTGCCACACAAGCAGTTGTGTTGTTTGGACCGCTAAAAGGCAGGCTGCTAAAAATAAAAAGGACCGTCTAGTGCACAGAACGAACGATGTCTAGTCGGCTCTTCTACATAATGAAACCGTGGAAAAACTATGAAAGAATGAAGAAACAGAGATATCAATTCAGTGGGCTTAGGCTACTTATGTTCACTTATCTCTCCCCCAATGAATAGTGAGGCCCTTTCAAAACAAAAACATTCGCACAAAATTGATCTTCCGTGCGGAAGACACCTTCCACCGCAACAGCTTGTTTTTTTGTGTGAAAGGGTGGAAGTCGCCTTCGGATTCTCAAATGTCCATCAAAACATATTTTCTTAAACAGAATGTGTTTGCATCAAAGCTCCTCAGAAAAACAGCACTTCGTCCACACTAAAAGGATTCGTGCTGAGACTTTCAAATGAGTGCTAGCGATGTGTCAAGTGACCTACTACAGTTTTAAAGCTTGAATAAAACGAGCTTATTAACAAAGCACGCATTTGTTCTTCCACTGTGTGCAACGGTTTTTCAGTTTTATTAACTTTCGATAGATAGCGAGCGTCCTTGTTCAGAAAAATATTTGAACCGTGGTTTGACGCCAACAAAACTTTGCTTAATTGAGAGGAAGCTGACATTCTTCTAAAAATAGAGAAATTATAACTATAGAAGGCAATTCAGCATATAAAAGCACTGCAGCTTCAATAACATGACCAACGAGATTCCGTCAAAAACTGACTGTTTACATGCGATCAAGAAAAAAAGTTGATGACGGAAGGAGCATACTACTTTCGGCACCTGGTATTATCACCCTTGAGGAGTTGCTCTCATTGTTCTGTTAGGGTTTAGCTTCTCGAGGTAAATTTATTTGAAGCCCATGAAGATTTCCCTGGTTGACCTTGACGCATGTCTAGCGTCAACTGCTTGGAAAAATCTGAGCATTGACTGTAAACGAAAGAAATGCTGGGCGTTTGATATCTCTCTTTATGTAAGGTATTCGTGCCCATCTACTAATCTTCAAGGGAACTCAGAAGCTTCTCACGAATGCTTGAGAAAAAGTTGAGCGTAGTTTTGAATCACAACTAAGAGTTATAAGAGCATCTTATAAATTCCTGCTTGTACTTATTCGAAGATTTCTTCGTCTCAATGATTGCGTTCAGATGCTGCATCATTGAACTTTAATTCATAAGTACTATATTTGAGTTGCTTAATAGCTATCCCTGAATTGCTTCAGCTAGACCAATCTTTTTGTCAGGTCACACGAGAGCTAGGCATTAGAATTTTGATGAAAAGTTAGGAAGGCTCCTAACCACTCACGTCCTTTTGCAAACCTTTACTTACTGTGATGCGAACCAGAGATTGGCTGCGGTCTTTTAGTAACTATAGCCTCGAACCTTTGCAGTGATAGTTTTTTACATTCTTCAGAGCAACAGAGGAACAGCATTCATGGCGGAACTCACGAAAGCCATCCTGCGTTACGGCAAAAGAAGCCACCGGAGGACAACTGCATATCATCCGCAGACCAATGGACTGACCGAGCGCCTGAACAAAACCATCGCCGATATGCTGGCCATGTATGTCGATGCCGAACACAAAACCTGGAACGTCATCCTGCCTTATGTCGTCTTCGCGTACAACACTGTAGTGCAGGAGACAACCCAGACGACGCCTTTTAGGCTCGTCCATGGCAGGGAGGCCACGAGCACGATAGACGCCATGCTGCCCAACGTTAACGAAGAACAGAACATCGGCGTCGCCACCTTCCTTCAACGCGTAGAAGAAGCTCGAAGACTTTCCCGATTACGGATCGAATACCAGCAGCGAACCGACGCCAGATGCTACAACCTACGAAGACGCAACGTGGAATACAAGCCAGGAGACAAAGTCTGGGTTTGGATGCCGATTCGCTGCCGTGGATGGAGTGAAAAGTTTTTGCGCCGCTATTTCGGCCCGTACAAGGTTCTTCTTCGGCTAGGTGAACTGGATTATAAAGTTATTCCTGACACAATGACTGCATCTCAGCGACGTCAAGTACGACCAGAGGTTGTTCATGTCGCCCGTCTAAAGTAATAATATGGGCGCTAAAGGACGCTGTGTTTCCACACTATGTTTATTTTTGCACGATCCATTTTATTTGTTGCTAGTCAACTTATTTGTTTTAATGAATCGGGTCGATGCTTTTTTGAGAGGGGAGTAATGCCGCGAATCTTTGTAGTCTGTTTTTTTTCTTCAAATCTCCCGCCACTCCACTTTATCTCTTTGTTTGCGATGCAAGACGCGAGCAGATTTATCTCCACTGATCTCACCCAGGCAGAGCAGATTCTACGTTGTTCAGGAATGTTCTAGTAACTTTGCATGCTTTCTCTCGAAAGTTCGCGTTCAGCTTTAAATTGAGCAAGGCCGTCAACGGCAGGAATTCTGTTCGAAGAGCGCCGAGCCCGTTTGTTGCTACGCCGCTGCCAAGCGATTCAGTCAAATGTGGGCACAAGTCAGCCCAAATAAAGAGTTTACCATTTTCGCAGCATTTCTGCTCTCCCGACTGCAGTCACCACTTCGTGACAATATGCAATCCTGAAGTTTGAGGTATTATTGGCACAGTCGGGTGGCTTTTATGGCGAGTGGAAAAGGATACCTTGGGAATCATAACGGTCATTCGAAAGTACAGTTAATGCAGCGGAAAGTACAATACCGGGAACGACTAACATATACATATGTTTGCTTATGTGCTGTTCGTTACAAAACAATTTTACGGTTTTATGGTTTAAACGTTGCTCAAACGTCTAAGATCGTCAGAAATTAGCCAGTAAAAATAAATGTATATACCACTCGACTGCAGCTGTTCGAGACCTCAGCCTATTAAGATCAAGAACGCAGTGATAAGCCCCAGTCAGAACTTTCTCTTCAGGCATGGAGGTTGCCTGCCCCTTGTAGCTTTCGCGTCCAATTTTTTTTCAAACGTCTAGCGCAGTTACCGTCTGGCGCAGTCCTAACAGGCTTTCAAGGTGGTCCTAATTATCTCTTCTAATCGACGGGGCACAGGGAACCGTCGCCACTGTCTCCCCAGGGGCATGCCATCCCGACCATTAGGGCCGCTAAAAATATTCTACTCGCTTCTACGCCTCCGGTAATGTCAAAGAAACACTTCAAGCTAGCCCTGCCTCGAGAGATTTCTACATGCCTGGAAGACGGTTCATTGTGGTTTGCGTTTCCTTGTCTTCATTCCCATTACTTTTTTCGTTAGCGGCAAAACCATGAAGAGCTCGAGAAGGAGAAGAAGCAAATGGCAGTGGTGGCATTGGTTAAAACGGCCGCTGAAAGCCTCTGATTGTGGCAAAAAAGAAATACGTTTGGTAAGCCCACTCTGTGTAGAAAAATAGTGACCGCTATTTCTGTGGTGACATACCATATCTGTAAAACTGTAACAGGATAAGCAATAATAAGTACAATGGTTGTCACATTTTTTGCGATTCTTTCATGAATTATTAATTTTCGTGTTCCAGGACATCTTTTTTTTATAGCTGAGGCATCGAGAAGGCATGAGAATTAAACTCAAGAAACATTCATGGTTGTGGCGCTTTCTGGTGGAAATATTCAGATGTTGATATTGAGATACTGAGCTGAATTTTAAGCCGCTCACCGAAACGTAGACGAGACTGCGAAAATATTTCATTGGATAATATATTCTTGTATGAACTTTCTCAAATCTGCAAGTATAATGTTGTCTGCCCCTTCTTCTCTACGGCGACGCTTTGATAACTAAGGCGAACATTTTGGCAGACGCAAAAAAAAATTTCCTGTGTGCGTAAGGAGTTCGTAGGGTGAAGCTTAACAAAGCAGTTTGCCATGAACACAAAATTTCTCCCTCTTAAAGCGTGATATAAAGTCAATCCCCGTAAATACAACGCAGATAACTGAATTGAATCACGAAAAGTTGTTTTAGTATTTTTCCACAGATTGTTTAATTTTTAGTAGTCGATTAGCAAAGCCCTGGTGAGCATAGCAGACATGCTACTGACGGAAGGTGATGAAATTAAACGGACAACAAGTTTTTGTAAATAAACAGGGAGTAATGAAAGAAGATGTAGCGATGGTGTCGAGGTAGAGCATCAGCCTCGCGTGCAAGAGGACCGGGGTTCGATTCTCGGTGCCGCGCACTTCTCCACCGGATTAAAAAAAAATCGTGTGTCGATCAAACAGCATTGCCAGTCCTGGGGTGCTGCCTGATTTCGGTGACCAGAACTGACACAGCACTCGCTCACCAGAACCGGATTTGGCCACCCTAGTGTAGCAATTGGCCACACCCTGCTTTATGCATACACCAATGAAACGTCTGCTCTCAGTCCCAAGCAGCTCATCAGCAAATGATCAAGGTGGCGGTCAAACCTGAGACGCGGCGGAAGGTGTTAAGAATCTATGGCTTCAGAGAGGTCGCCATTGGAAACTTAACCTGGCAACGTAAACGCTAGAACATTATCCAGTGAGGCTGGTCTATCTCTGCTGTTTGAGAAACTAGCGGGCAATGTGGAGGAGAAATGAAGCGTTTTGAGTGGTAAAGTGCTGGCACGCACTGCGCTATCGTGGATTAGCGAACAGACCAAAACCACGTGCGGGATTCTTTATCAATCAGGGCAGAGCTGGCAATATAGAGGAATTCTATGGTATTAACGATAGCGTGACGAGTACCGTAATTACACCTATTAACAGACATACAGAAGCTGGCATTGGCTTACGCGCGTACGTCCAACCATGATGAGCAGGTCGTCGGCAGCTTCTATGAAAATGTGGAATCGGCGAGGAGAAAAGTAAAAAGACTGTATACTGTGCTGATGGACGATGCTAACGCAGGCAAGATTCAGGCTGGAGACCAGGAAGTGGGCGACTATGGCATATACTCCAGCCATAGCATGGACGAAATATTTGTGCAGTTCGCTTAAAGAAATAATTTAAGGGTCATGAACGCCCTTTAAAACGAGAGAACAGGACATGGACCTGAAAGAGCAACAATAGTGAAACTAGAAATGAAATAGATTTCATACTCTGCGCTCATCCTGGAATCGTACGTGACATGGAGGTCTTCGGAAAGGTGCGTTGTTGTGACCGCAGGGTGGCAAGGCCTCGAACCAACCAGGACTTAAAGAGGGAATGGAAGAAACTTTTGAGGCGGAAGCTCATGAACGAGTTCGCGTCAAGAGGGAAATTACAAGCATTCAGAAACTCACTGCTGGACAGATAATCAGCAGTAACTCAAGACAACTACTTAAATGATCACAGCTATAATTACGGAGTGCAGAGTAGAAATAGGCGATTTTATGGTTAGTTAATACCAGCAAGCTCTTCCAGAAGATCATCGAGTTATCTGTTTAAGAAACGCCAAAGTATGAAATCCTCTGATCCCACAGAGAGAATACAACTGGCAAAGCTATCAAGGCAAATGAATAAGCGCAAAGTAACCGACCTAAAAGAAAGTTTAGTATGGAAAGAATCCCGAATGCCAGAAAGAAGGGCGGTAGTCAAAACGAGATTATGCGGAAACTAGGCAAATGCAAAAATCTGATGTATGGGTAAAGGCACAAAGAGTGAAATGTCGTTAGCTATATGGGTAAAATAGTTAAAACAGCCGGGCGGGTTCTACACAAATCTGGAGTGTAACCAATGTAATAAGAATGCTAACTTTAAAGAGTAGACCTCAGAAATTGGACATTCCGCCAGTAACGAAAGCCCAAGTAAAAAAGGCCTTAGACGCAATGCAAAGGGGAAAAGCAGGTGGTGAAGATCAGGGAACAGCAGATCTATTGAAGGACGGAGGGAAGATTGTGCTAGAAAAACTATCCGCTGCGCATATGCAATGTCTCATGACCTCTAGCGTGCCTGAACTTGAGAATAACGCTAATATCATCAAAAATAATTATAATAACGTCTTCAGTCACTTCTCAAAATTACAGAACGATGAGCGTATTCTCTGCTACAAACAAGAAATTTATTCAGGTAATCGATAACGGAGTCACGACAACCTTAGACTTAAGTCAGGCGGGCGTTCGGAAAGGCTACTCGAAAATAGACGATATTTACACTATCAAATCAGGTGATAGAAAAATTCGAAGACTACAACCTACACTTATATATAGATTTGATAGATTAGAAGAGAGCAGTAGACTCAGTCGAAACCTCAGCAGTCATGAAGTCACTGTGTAATCGTAGCGTAGATAAGCCTTATGTATGAAACTAGAAGATATCTATAATGTATATAACAACATATATTATTACCGCAATCATCATCAACAACCTCACCCGACCACTGCAGAGAAAAAGAATAATGTTCAACAGTCTCGCAAGGGAACATAAATTCACAATTGGTAGCGAGGTACTGGAAGTGGTAAAGGAGTATGGCTACTTAGGGCAGGTAGTGACAGCTTATACGGATCATAACAGGTAAATAAATAGAAGGATAAGAATTGGGTGAAACACGTTTGGCAGGTTCACTCAGATAATGAATGGTAGTTTACCAATATTTGTCGAGAGAAATGTGTACAACCGCTGTGCAGCCTAACCAGAAGGGTTCAACTTAAATTGAGGGCAACGCAACTAGATGTGCAAAGGAAATTGAAAGGTGTAATGTAGAGAGAGAAGAAGAGGTCCGAGAGGGTCAGCGGACAAACGTGGGTTAATCAGGTCAGGGTCGAAACCAAGAAGAAGAAATGGGCTTGGGCAGGACGCGTAATCCGAGGGCAAGAAAACCTGTGGCCGTTAACGGTAACAGACTGGATTCTATGAGAAGGCACGCGTACCAGATGATGCCAGAAATTTAGGTGAGACATAATGATGTTCCTGGTGATGATAAATAAAGATGGACGTTGCTCATGATTTGTTTTCCAAAGAAACGAAGAAGCTTTCTTGGAGGTGGAACTGAGCTGCAATGCTTCACGTCAGATTCATACCGAGGCTCTTATAGGAAGCACCTCTGGTTTGGTTTGGCTTGGTTTATGGTGTTCAACGTCCCATAGCTACTAAGGCTATGGGGGACGCCGTAGTGAAGTGCTCCGGATATTTAAACCACCCGGGATTTTTTAACATGAGCTTACAGCGGACAGTACACAGGCGACTAGCATTTCGCCTCTTTCGAAATGCGACCGCCGCGGCCGGTATGGAACCTGCGTTTTTCAGGCCAGCAGCCTAGCACTATAAACAATAAGCCAGCGGAGCGGCATCATCACCTCTGGCCGTGGCCTTTTTAGAATATTTATACTATACCCGAGCTACAGCAGCAACGCCATAGAAAAGGTAGCTGCTCGCCTGCACTTGAACTGGCCACAAGCGTTCTCTATGTGGCTGTGAATGTTGTAGGAGCAGCACCTGTCGCCTACATTGTATGTTTTTTTACTTATGTTTAAATTTTATAATTTTTTCCATGTTTTGAATGTGTTTTCAAAATTGTGAATATTTGTTGATTCCCGCCCCCCAGCCCCCCACTCCTATGTACGGCCCGCTCGGGTTTTTAAGGTAATTGAATACTGAGTCTTCAGGGTACACTTAGAATTTGCCCTAACTCAAAGATTCAGAGAAAAGCCCGAAACAAATTCATTTCAAGCGTTCATCAGCAAAAGATGTTGTTTATTCTCTACAACTAGTCTCAGCTAAAGTTTTACGTGTTTGTTTTCTCTTTACTCAGCAAAAGTCGGACACTGCGACATAAAACTGGTCACAACGGAAGCCGCGCTTCACGAATAGTTAGCATTATTTCTCTGTGATGTGGATGGCGCAGATTATTTTCAAAATATGTCGCAGCACTCATCTATCCATATTTAGAAATTAATATTGAACTGCCAATAGTGAGCAAAACTTCCTTAATAGCCGCCATAAGTTAAGAAATTTTTATTCATTCTTCCTGTGCAAAATTATGTGCTAATACGAGAGCCTCAACTATGGCGCGGACTTACTTGAAAGTGAAGCGCTCATACACAACTTTTTCGTCCGGTCGCATAATGCTGTCCGTCTGCAGCACCTTTTTGTAGAGTTTTTAGACAGTAGAGACCTACAAAGCACCAGGTAAATTCGGCCTTACATCCATAGAATGCGGGCTTTCACGACAACGCTGTGAATCTTACTCAAGATGTACGGAGCTCTCGGTAGATGCAGTGGTTGCTGAAAGAGACACCAGGAAGAAAAGGCCCAAGATTCTAATTAAGGGGAAAAGGTGGCAGCAAACCGTATCTGTCCCCTTACTATAAAACATCAAGCACCGGTATTCCGTATCTTCTTTTGATTTACAGCAAACCTTGCCTAATGCCCTACCATGGGTGTGAAAATGCGAACAGAAGCTAACAAGAACCACAACCTTTCAAAACATGTATTGCTGGAGGCGTTTCAAGCTGCTCCAAAATAATGAACACAGAAAACATGGCAGCAAAAAAAATTGATTTTTTATGCTCTACAGGATGTCAGCAGAACCACTGTGAACGCCTAGAACCTAGCCCCCCTAACCACCTATATCTGCTTTGTGTTAGACAGCGCTCCAAGTATGTCGTCTATTTCTTATTTTTTAATAGTGCTTGGTGTTAAAAATACTTAGAGTGCAAAGGGGCTGCGTGAGTGCAGTGCCATCAGGTTCCTACAAATATTTACCACTGTCGGCAAATATTTCTGAGAATGTCAAAATGGCGAGGATATGCGTGTCTTCCACATTTTGACTTTTTTTATTGCAGACTTGGCCGCTTGGCTTCTTTGTCTGAGTTAGGACACTGAAGAAGCTTGTGGTCTTTTCTACATACTCTTTTTTAGACTGAAATGCAGTTTTCCTATCTCCCGACGAATCACTGATTTTGTTCCTTAAAAATGCTACCAGGACACCGCCGAGCACATCGACTAAGAAACGCAGTAGAAAGGAGAAAACTAGTGAAATTTGAAACGCCATCAATTGGACTGGTCGTAGTGCCATGTGAAAAAATCTGCATTGTTTTAAAACAATTTACAGCTTACCATTTTTAAAGAGGGCGTCAGGAGATCTGCTTTTGTCACATTGCTGTTGGTTGCGGCCACTAAACAGCGCTCAGGGTTCCTCGCAGTGAAGCAGACTGGAGACCGCCTGTACACAGCGGTAGCCGTATGGCTGCGCTTGAGTGGATGCCAATGAGTAATTATTTCCTTATTAAGAGATGTTTTCTTTACCTAAAGGCTAGTAGTACATGTTTTGCTGACCATGATGGGAAGTTAGGCGCACTTCAAGGGTGTATGAACAGGGAGAATCGTGCAAAATAACGGAAAGATCAAACTCGACGAAATAGAGAACGAAACTAACTCAAGAGAAATTGCAACTCATTACAAACATAATTCCATACCCTTAAATAGGATTGGTGACAAAGTATGAACGGTAGAGTTGGGGGCTAGCTCGTTCTGCAAAGCTTGAAAGAGCTGGAAAGACGCGGACGATGACGAGAGGCTACACACAAATCCCTGTGTATGCCCATTCCTGTTACGGTCCACAGCATTTGCGCAGCTTTGAGACAGTCATTTAATATATGCGAAACAACGTTCAACATTACCAGAACCAAATGAATGGAACAAATTGTGGATGCGCCGAAGTCTGCGCTCCTTATGTGTCATGCGTGTCGAAAAGGAAACATTGGTCGGTATTGTTTTGTTGTTGAGTCTATTGACAGCTCTCTCACTCACCTCACCAGACGAGAGCGCTGCTGTTTTCCGCGCGAGGTACTCATCTATCCGCTAAACACCACAAGACCGCTATCATCGCAAACACACGATATTCAAGCAGCGCCCCAAACGCCATATCACCAAACCAAACAACTTTCATGCCGCAGAAGATAGAAACAAGAGGGAAAGAAACTTATTGGCGCACGATGCCACCGAAATCGGAGAGTCCTATTGATTTCCCTCTCCCCACGATACGAAGCATTCATCCGTGCATGCTTTCTTCCCTTCGCCTCTCAGCATGTAAAGAACGGTGCGACGACACGGACATTTGCGGAGAAAGCGCTATCCCGTCGCCGGTGTCGCATCTGTATTATACAAGGACGGAGTGCGTTTCCTGTAGCTAAGAACGACCAACTTCCCCATTACCGTTGGCGCATCCCCAGGAGCTCTCTCCGGTCCTTGCTTTATTTTCGCTTTTGTTATGTGCTGTGTGGTCGCCATGTCCACGCTTCACCGTGCGGGACTGATTCTTGTGCGTGCGGTACAGCTGACGCCCGGGATCCTTACCCAGACAAGAAAACACTTGGCACGGCTTGTAACGTGTAGCCGCGCTCCCCAGACATCACCGATGGAACCGCACACGGGGGTGATGTATCCGCGGCTATTCGGAACCATTCATTCTGGCGAGCCGCTGCGGAAAGCGCGGGAAACATGCTTTCAACAGTCGATGTGGTTGCAGACACACGGTGCCTCAGACCACGGCTCCTACGCGAAGGCACGCCTGTGCATGACAGTGTTCAGTCGTTTACTTTATAGCGGTGCTGACCAAAAAATCCACATACAAAGGTGGGATTTCAGCGCTTTATTTTATAAGTTGTTTTTTTTTGCCAAAAGGCTCCGAACACACCATAGAACAATTAAATCTTGTTTCTCATCTATGCACACATTATTCCGCCGATATAGTAGACAGATATACAATTGTTTGAAAAGTGCATCAGTCAAGCATAGAATATCTTGCTTGTAACTAGGAAGAAGAATAAAACAGGTTACCAGGAGAGCGAAAAAGAAGTTGTCATATGATGGCATACGCGGTAGCCTCTCGTTTGGTAATATTAGGTCAAAACAATCAGTGTCGTTCTGACGAATAAAGCCAGGTTACCCGAACTTATGACTTGCCCAAAGCCTCACCTTATTTTCGCCGGGCCGGTAAGCATGTAGACATCATAAAATTTAGTAAGAGTAAAATAAATGCTGCAAGCAGTTTTATTAGAGGTCAAGCTACTGAAAAAACAGCAAGAGTAACCATTGTAAAGTCGAATGTAATGCTCACACAACAGCCTCTTCTGACCGAACTATTGGGCTACTGATTTCTTATACCTTCCATTTCGTTCAAAGAAATACAAAATCATATCCATAAAGAAAATGCGATAGCCTTCTGTATCCGCTAAAGTTTCTTGCTCTAGCTGGACAGAATTAGTTCTTTTGTAACTGGTCGCATTCACCCAGCAACGAAAATATAGGTTTAAACATTAAATTAGGAACCATCCTATCTTCAATACCACTACCATCTCATTTGCTTTCGTGATTAGCACCCTTAAATGCTTAGCATGCCTTCTGACTGGACAGCATTGAATCTTACCTGTAATGAAGGCCAATGCTAACTTAAAAATTATTTCACCCACGGCAATTGCTGCGGCGCATGGGTTAACATTGTACCGTACAAGAATTTAAGCTAGAATTCTAGTTTATTCTTGTTGCTTGGATATTTCGTTCTCGTTCTGCCGCATCCACGGAATTCGTGACGAGATTTACACTGCAAACACAAGCGTTGCATTGCATTCGTCAGTTGTCATAGTTTTGCTGGCTTTCTCGCCGAAGGAGTAAAGAAAGCGTGGCGAGCACTGCCAGTACAGCACCAAACTACGCAGAGGAATAGATTTTTTCTTGATTTACTTTTCCCTCTGAACTTTGCCGAGTGGATATTTACGCAGTGGACGTGACGTAGACCGTCCACCGTCCGATTAGGAATCCGGAACTCTTCGGTTATCCATTCGGTGCGGGACGTTACACGAAGCGAAGCTGCCGTCTTGTTATTTACTCCCGGATATTTACCGCTTGAAGTTTTCGTATCAAGTGCACAGTTATGGCCAGCCATCTAATGTTTTCCCTTGCATATAGAAGTGTGCAGTTTTGCCGTTTGTTCAATGACTTCATTTGGCACGTTTTATTTGTTGTTTTTAATAAATGCGTCCGACGCAAATGCGCACACCGTAGAGTGAACAATGGAAGCTCCGTTAAACTCCAGATTGCTCCAAATTCTGCACCGCTGGCATTACTGTTCAATATGCATGCTTTAGATAAATTATCGGTGGGGGCTCTCATTGACTGTAACCTGAATTAAAATAAGTCAGTGTCAAGCTTCGTTCCTCTCCTGTTTTCTGACCTGCGTCACTCAATTAGTTTCGTTAATGTTTGCTAAAGAGATCGGCTAGAAGATTTGGTGTAGAGTTTTCACTATGTTACCACAGGAAACTAAATGCATATGGCTCGGAGTTTCCCCCATTGCTTTGTTGCGCTATATGCTCGAAGTGCAGGATATGACCTTAAAGAGCGCAGTCAGTTTTCCTATTCTCTGGGTTCTTCTGATTGCTTCTCGTTGAAGTGCATTTCAATACTTTTCGGTATCGAACGAAGGTCATTTCATCCTTCATTAGAAAAAAAGCCTACTTAATTGCCACTTTTTTTCTACTTTCCGGCTTCCGTTCAACGGAGAGCAGTACGTGACCGACACAAAGTTCCTACGTCCACTGAGTAGCCATTGGCTCCAAATTTCGCTTGGCATACGCTGAGAAAAAGCGTCAAGCCATCATGCGTTGTTCTTGTGTATCTCTCGGAGTGGCACTGAATGGGAAAAGAGGAAGAGTACTGCTCTCAAGAAAACCAAAAAATTGATGTCACGACAACAAAGAGGCCGATGTCCCTCAAAGAATGCAATCTAGCAAATGACGTCGACCAATTCTCGTGACGTAGTGCTTAATTCTCTTGGACCTACTAGCATGATAACGTAGGAGCGCAGAAAACAGAGGGTTAACCGCAGCTTAATCACATTAACCGCTGCTTCATGGAAACAGTTTCACGCCCTCAGCTGGAGAACCTCCTTTGTGGGGCTCAAGCTGCCTCATTTTCTACTTATATCCCACCATGTTATCGTAGTGTAAATAACTCCTCAAAGCCCATCGTTCATAAAGGATATAACTGTTGATATTGCTGAGTAGCAGTTTAGATATTTATTTCTCAGGCCAACGTCTTCGCCTTTCCCGTCAATATACCTTCCCTCTCTCTCTTCTTTTCATCCTTGACGTGCGCTTGTGGCAGAAAATTTTTTTTCACCTTGTTATTGTTTTTTGTTCTTTGCTTTCACCCGGTCACCTTTTGTTACCCCCGTTCACTTTTTGAGGGTTCATCTCTAGTTAAGTTGTTGTTGTTATCTACATACTATGGCACGTACTCTAGTTAAATTTCTTTTGTCATGAGCTGAGCACGTGACTTTTTTCTTCGCCATCTTTTCGCGCAGCAAGTAGAATCTGTTTTGCTTGATTGCGGGGTTGCGACATATATATATATATATATATATATATATATATATATATATATATATATATGTGTGTGTGTGTGTGTGTGTGTGTGTGTGTGTGTGTGTGTGTGTGTGTGTGTGTGTGTGTGTGTGTGTGTGTGTGTGTGTGTGTGTGTGTGTGTGTGTGTGTGTGTGTGTGTGTGTGTGTGTGTGTGTGTGTGTGTGTGTGTGTGTGTGTGTGTGTGTGTGTGTGTGTGTGTGTGTGTGTGTGTGTGTGTGTGTGTGTGTGTGTGTGTGTGTGTGTGTGTGTGTGTGTGTGTGTGTGTGTGTGTGTGTGTGTGTGTGTGTGTGTGTGTGTGTGTGTGTGTGTGTGTGTGTGTGTGTGTGTGTGTGTGTGTGTGTGTGTGTGTGTGTGTGTGTGTGTGTGTGTGTGTGTGTGTGTGTGTGTGTGTGTGTGTGTGTGTGTGTGTGTGTGTGTGTGTGTGTGTGTGTGTGTGTGTGTGTGTGTGTGTGTGTGGTGTGTGTGTGTGTGTGTGTGTGTGTGTGTGTGTGTGTGTGTGTGTGTGTGTGTGTGTGTGTGTGTGTGTGTGTGTGTGTGTGTGTGTGTGTGTGTGTGTGTGTGTGTGTGTGTGTGTGTGTGTGTGTGTGTGTGTGTGTGTGTGTGTGTGTGTGTGTGTGTGTGTGTGTGTGTGTTTCTGAAATAAAAGCCAGTTGCTCGTCAGCGCCTGTGTTGTGTTCTCGCTCCGTGCTGTGTTAGCACTGTTTCCAACAAGATATATATTTTCACTTGCTGAGATTCAAGATTTGCACAGAATAGGGTAATCGCACTCGCTCGTTTTCTTGCGTTGAGTGTTGCGTAAGTTGCGTACGCACTGCATTTCAGCATCAATAGAGTTTGTAGGGCCGGATAATAAACTGGTCGAGAAGGTGCGATTAGTTAGGCTGACTGTATCAAAATAAGTAGTTGCTTTATCTGATGGGCGGCTCGGTTTTTCCAATAAGGTGAGTCCGCAGAACTAACTTTTGGTCTCATATGGTATCTATTAATTTGAACTTTGTCCTTTTTAAATAAATGTGGTCACTAAAGAATGATAAGTGTATTGCCTTTCTTCTCTGTACACGAGATATATTGATTGCTTAATAAAGATAAAACTGCAAAATCTTGTTCAGTTCCTCTAGCTAGCTATACGAGTAAAATGTTTTTGTGCGTCTGTGTTGGTAGTATAGGTCTGTAGCACCGCTTTCTTGACTGGAATTAATGGGGCATTCTATACGTGGTGAGCAGAACCAGCATTCAGACCAGTTACCTACATAGCAATGAAACTAGCGTCAGCGGTACGCTTGTGAAATCGCTCCATAGTTTTGTACAAAGCAGGGGGTATATACGAAGAGACACACGGGAGAAAAGCTTTCTGTCACTTGAATTTGTGGAATGTGCGGCTTTCCTTACCGAAACAGCAAGCGGCATGAGGCACACTGTAGCGGAGAGCTCCATTTTGCCCACTTAGGGTCTTTAACTTTCTCCCACATCGAAGAGCACATGGGTGTTAGATGTATTTCGCTTCGATTGAAACGAGGGCTGCCTGCGGATATTCCATCCCCCTACCTCTAAGCTACCGCAGCGGATTTATCTTCCATCTACTGAATCCTACTACTATGATTATACGCAGAAAACTGCCAATTTATAACTTAAAATGTCTTGAACGCTATGTCGGCCTTTTGCGGCTTAGCTGGAGGCATGCGAATTCCAGTCACGCCCTGATGACCGTGCTTCCTACGTATGACGCCAACTACGCGGAAGAGGCTCAGCAAAAGTAAGCGAATACACATTCATTCTGAGCTTCACGGCAGTTGACCCAAGTCGCAGTGTCTTTCCACCTCGTCACCTCTGCACCAACACAGTTCTCAGCTGCTCAATTGGCACAGTGATTAATGGGAAGCGCTCGACGTACTCCGGTTGACGCCGGGCGCGCGAGAGGTG
This sequence comes from Amblyomma americanum, assembly GCA_030143305.2. Taxonomy (NCBI): domain Eukaryota; kingdom Metazoa; phylum Arthropoda; class Arachnida; order Ixodida; family Ixodidae; genus Amblyomma; species Amblyomma americanum. The sequence goes on from JARKHS020022158.1 coordinate 79,458, forward strand.
CAGGAGGAGTGCAAAGGCGCAGTAGTGTCAACCGAAAAGGAGTGGAGGCCGTTGTGGGAGCACCGGAAATCCTGTTCTCCACCCTCCAACGTGCAATGCTGGGCTGTGTCAAACACTGATAGCGGCAAGTGGCTCCGGATGCGACCGCAACGACGCAGAGTGTCATTTACCAACCAAGCGTCAACGAAACACTGCGCCGACGCTGGCCGCGAGTGCTGGTGGACGCTTGGGCCCTTCCACCAGAGCAGACATTGCACTCATTGCTACTCTTGGTGGACCAGTGTTGAAAGTGTAACTGCGTAGTTTTTCAGCGCAATCTATGCGTTGCGCGTCTGTAACGCTACGCCTGTTAGACCACAGCAACGTTCATAAGTGTAATAAAACGAGAAGGTACTTGTGGGCAACATTAAAAACGAATAATGAAACGAAGAAAGAGTTAATTTTTTTCTCGCAGTAGCGCACAGAGGTTAGCCTAAGCTAGAATTATCTCACAACTCTCCACTGCGGAAAAGAAATGAGTAAAGCTGCGCAGCTAGTCATTACAAGGACGAGATTCTGTGTACATGTATTGTTATTTAAGAAATCATTCTTGCGACGATATATGTTTTTTTCAACTTAAATTTAAGCAATATAACTAAGATCTTCTATCAAAGACTGCTTCAAGCAAGGTTATTAAAGTGCATGGTAAAGAAGATAATTTTTTGCTCTTCTTTCCTTTTTGACACGATCAAAGAGAATCAGAAATGAAGCTTCTGCATGTTAAGGTTTATACAGGAGAATGGTCTTCGCAGCACCAAGAGACAAAGTGTCCTAGCTTCCTTTCTGGAACTTCCTATCTGAGTGCGGTTGATCATTGAAAAAGGCACTCAAGTACAGGGGGAAAAGGGGGGGACGGTCAGACACAGCGTTCATTTTCAGATTTACAAAAGGGCAAAAAAGGGACTTCTTGCTGGGAAAAGAGATATGCGTTCTCCCCCTCTTTCATGTCTACCTCTACTTCAGTTCACAATAACAAAATGATTAAAAATAAACAAATGATAATACGATGTGATGCGAAAAATCTCCTTCAGAAGTTTAGGCTTTACATTCTTCTTTCAAACTGAAAACCTCCCTATAGAGTGTCTGCATTCGATTTCGGCGTCTCTTTTTTGTCGTTTTCGTCCTGCTAGTGAGTGGGCTTCGGATGGTGGTTTCTGGAGGGCTGACGTTGGCCGTGGGTGAGCTCTTGGAGGCTAGAGTAGGGTGAAGGCTTGTGGGTGGTAGATGCATTTTTGCAAATGTGCACGCACACACAGGCAAATCGATGCACAAACACACGCACGCACGCAGAGGCAGATATTTCTGTAGAGGCTAAATAAAAGAAACACCCGTGTGCTGTGCGACTCCAGCTCACGTTAGGGTAAGAATCACTGCGGCGTCCCTGATAGCACATATGTTGCTATGGGCCGTTAAACCCCTTAACACACACACACACACACACACACACACACACACACACACACACACACACACACACACACACACACACACACACACACACACACACACACACACACACACACACACACGCACGCACACGCACACGCACACGCACACGCACACACACACACACACACACACACACACACACACACACACACACACACACACACACACACAGAGAGAGAGAGAGAACGCGGCTAGTTTTCCGAAAAACGACTACACAGCTGAAGCAGTCAAACTCTGCCATTTATCTCGACTGTATATTTCGCCCTTGCTCTTCGTCGTTTGCACGACACAGGTATTGCTTGCGCTGGTCTCTTTTCATCTGCTCTATGCACTCAGCATTCCTGCTCCTTCTTTCTCTTCCGTTATTTCTCTTCCCAAGCCTGGGTTAGCCAACCCGGCACATGACCAATCAGCTTTTCAGTCATTTGTCTTCTCTCTCTAAGCTTAAGAAGCTGCGCCGAATAGGCACAACCAGCGAATCGCTTAAGCGGGCAGCATGTCGCTGATGCGCTTAAGGCATTTACCAGCCTCTCTCACCGCAATTCCATCTACTCTTTTACATGGTTTGTCTCGGCCGGGCACTCGTTTTGTGCTAATGTCTGTCTTTGAAGCTGTATTGAGGTTTACCGCTACCTGCCGAAGAGCTGCGAAAAGCCTTAGAAACATTCAGGTACGACAATCTGAATTGCATAAACCGATATTTCCGATCTAGGACGAATGGCGCGGCAAGCAAAGGCAAACACAATCGTCACACAAACGCTTGTGTGTGTGTTTTCTCACTTGCGGCTACGTCGTTTTATGGCGCGCCATTCCTCCCAAATCAAGACTCACGTACTTACCCTAACCTTTACGCTGATATTTTTTAGCTTAAATTGATCAGAAGAGGCCAGCAATTTTATTTCGCGTAATAACGCTTAATTTTGGCATTGCTTCCAAACGGTGGCTAATAAAGTGGCCGGAACTAGTCGCAAGTTTCCAGACCCTCTCGGCAGGAATATAGGAAGGCGTGATGTGTCTATGGCACGCGATGCCCTCATCAAGGTTTAGGACGGAGAGCTCCGAGCGGTGACTAAACTCAGCCCTTGACTTCAGCCTTGATTAGAGAACTGTTACCTTCAAATACTTTTAATGCGTGAGTGGCTCTGAAAAGCTGAGTAAGGCGACAAAACATAATTTGGGGGCACGACACGAACTCCGGCGCGCGAGATAAGGAAAGCCAGATAAATAAAGGTGATTTAACGTCTTTCTCCCAGGGCGCTTTCGTGACCAGCCGCAATATTCGGAGTAGGAATACTAGCTTAATCAATCCAGAACGCTAGACAATGAACGTTCCCACGACAATGAAATGAAACGTTACAGTCAACAGGGCAGCGGTAACATGCAAGGTTTAAAAAAGTTTGATTGCTATTATTTAAAATTGATATCTTCAGTTGTTCGACTGTCGAGATAAACTTTGGCGGACTGGTACATAACTCAATGAATTTGGATTCGAACCTGTTCTTAGAAGATGAGACACTGTTTTCAAGAAGCCGTGCGAGGAATAATAAATAAGAAGCTTGAAATCAACTAGTAATTTCTAAAACGAACGCGCATACAGTTGCAGGCATCATTGCTCTGAGCACGGAGGAATCATATTAGATATTCGGTGGAACAGCGCAATCGGACTAAACAGAAAAACAAGGAACACAGAGACGAGCACTGTCTTTGTGTTTCTTGTTCTTTTGGTTTTATGCCCGTTTCTACTGTTCCACACAGTATGCACCTTTACCAACTCGCGCAATTCTCCGTCCTGCTATAAATATTACAAACTGAACTGGTTTTCTCCGTCTCCATCTGGAAATCATAGCTTGCCGGTTGCGGGCTTAGAACACAGCACTCCGAGATATCTGCCATAGCCTCTGGAGTGCCGCAACTCAAAAGCAAGGGCAAGTAGCAGGCCGACAAGTTCTCTAGATGACGTGTGCGCATTACATTTGTAGAGTAACAAAAAAAATCAACTACTGCCCCAAGGAACACAAGCTTGGCATTGTTACTGTCATCAGTTCCTCACAAAGGAGTACTAGCATGAGATTTGAATGAAATGTTTTCAGCCGTCAAGAGTGAATATCCGATGAGACAGCAAAGGTCCTATTTCAATTTCCTTTTTGCTTATGATGTGGGGAGATTTTGCACTCTTCTCATAAAAAAATTAAATGCTTTCATTGACTCATGACTGCGTGCAATGAAACGAATTATGTCCACTCCACGTTATTCTGTACACCCACCTAACTAATTTCTAACTTAATCATCATATGCATGCGAATGGGACCAAGCGTAAAATTCAGAATCAGGGCCTAGCCTTGCTTTCACTGACTCATGTGACCGCTCGTTGCCTGAGAGCACGCATTATTTTTCCGGACCTTACGCAAGAAACAAGGAAACAAATGAAGTGGCCGGAGCTTAACTCCGCTGCTATGGACCCAAGCTTTAATCCCTGTCGTTCTTGGCAAAGCTCCAAGCAGTACGCGTCTACGAGCATCCTCATTCAGTTGTGGCGGAATGCAGCATGCAGCAACAATTGCGTTTGTTTCGGATGTGCAAAAAACGTTTTTCTGTTATTTTCTTTTTTTTTTTCACGCTCATGCGGAAATTTTTGGCTCACTCTTCCTCTATGTGGCGCCACATTTATTTACACGCTGGCCTGCGTGCTACTCTAGCCAAATTTCAATCCTTCATTTTCCATCTAAGACACAACCCATCTAATTTTAATTTTTTTTTTGCTTTGTCTTGTTTGGTTTGCTTTTATCTTTATGGCAGGCACAATGGGCTTCCCACTGTACACACTCAGGAATGATCGATGGCACTGGTGCACGAGCAAAACGTCGTAATAATCTCAGTTTACTCTCGCTGTTTTTTTTTCCTGTTCGCGAAAGGACCTGCCCCAGCACGGTCTGCCGCCGTAACGTATTCTGGCAGCGGCGGTAAACAATGGCTCCCAGAGAGGGTGCTCCGGCAAGGCGCAAAGTGGCTTGAATAAACTATGATCGCAGTCACGACAAAAGCTGCCAGAGGAGCTGTCCTGATTAAAGGTGTCGCCTGCATCTCTCGCGCCGGACACGGGAGGACAGCCGACGGGCCGAGGTACTCGGGCGGCGTGTTTTGTTTGCTTTGTTTAGGAAAGATGCTCGGTGAGACCTAGCGTGTCCTCGTCGGGACGTTTTGCTGTTCGTCCGTTCAGAGCGAGCCTTTGCTGTGTGTGTTGTTACCCGAACACTTTTTTGCTATTGCTTCATTGTACGCTGCACTTTTCAAGCACCACGAGCCTGAAAAGCTAGTGGAGTTTTCTTTAGCGCTCTGGAACTTGGCGGCTGAAAGCTGCAGGTGCAAGGACTGCTATTGCGTTAAAACGCGAATACTTTATTGGTACTTGTGGACAAAACAGTCCAGCACCTAATTGCGCTAGAAAACTATGCACTTAAATTAATTTACATACCTTGTCATATAACAGGACTAATAACAAACAGCAGTGCGACTGTTTATATTAAGCGCCCTGGCGCTGCTTGATCTACATCTGACAGTACCGTAAGTGCTAATTAGTGCTTAACTATAGTGTAAGTATGTGTTCACAACCGAGTTCACAGCCAAGTAAATGCTTCAAATACGATGCGTCCACTGTTTCCCCGCAGAACCCTGTAATCAGCGTCAATATTTATAAAAGAGAACAGTTCTTCATATCTCATTCAGGAGAGTTCATTCTTAATACATACTCGACTTCAGATAATACCTGGAGCATTGGATCATTTTATAACAGGCGTGTCAGTTTTGAGCGTTTCATCAGCTACTGCTCTAGCGTAACAAATACCACCGCTGGCGCTACATAGAGGGTCAGCGTTACCTTGAATATAGCAGGTATAGTTACGGGACTTCGTCTAGTCGTAAATCCTTTAAAAATTGTTCATACTTGAAGAGTAGGAACAGTTGTTCTCGTTTGTACATTTGTTCTTTCATGAACGAGTTTACAGTGGTTTGAGGATTAATAAGCGTGTTCAGGCCTCGGCCTTGGCGCGGAGAGCACGGCACTAATCCCGCGTTTCGCATTGCAGTTTAAGACTTCGGCTTTCAGAATGAAGCTAATAGAAGCTTCGCAATCGCTGAAGTTGCGGATTGCTTAGTAGTGTCTTTTGAAGCCACGACGTCGATTCGACGACGAAACTGACGACGGCGGATTTTAAGCGGAACGGTACCCTTAACGCTGTCACGTTAAAATTTCTCTCTTTCCTCCCCCTCAGGCTCCTCTGAACGCACTACAAATCTTGCATACAGAAAGAAACACAAACGTCCTAACGGTGCTTTAGGAAGGCCGCCTAGTTGGTACAAATTGCAGGCAGCCTACTGGATCAGATGATAAGCTCGCCGAATTAAGCAGCAGGCCTGGAAGTTAATTCACCAGAACAATGAAACAAAGAAAAGGTGCAGTAGAACCTCTTGTGTTGTCGTTTTATGGCGGCCTTTATTACATCTTCTCGCCCCAAGTTTGCCTTTTTAACTCGTTAAGATAATTTATACAAAGGTGTGTACAGTCCATGGTAAAAACTTTTAGTGAGAATATATACTGCCCAGTAGCACGGATTTCTTTCTTTTTTACAAATCAAACTTTCATGTTTTAACAGTGGTGCATTTTACGTTGCTTAGACACCTGTGTAGGTATTATTCCTCAACTATCAACTTTGCCGCATGCTCTTGAAGATTGCCATGAAAGATGATTTTGCCATTTTTCTGCAATTGGGTGTTGAGCGCAGCATGGAAAACACTTTTTTGTGTTTGCTGGTTCCTCCTATTTCCCACTGGACAAATGGCAGTGATTGAAACGAGCGGCAGTCTTACACCACCGCAATTTGTGCATGCCGACGAATGTGTAGAAAGCTCCTTGAGGAAACTGAAGTGTATGCTTCCTTCATGTGTACATCATGTGTACATCTATTTGTATTTACGGGTCACTAGCGGTTTTGTCCAATATATTGTCTCCTGCTTTTATTTTACCAAAATAATGCATAGTGTGAAATAAATGTATGCCCAGAGGCCAGTTAGTACCAGTTCAGGAGACATGCCGCACGTTGACTCAAAATAAAAAATACAACGTATTAAGGAACGTGAATAAACCACTTCAACCACCTTTTAAAATCTGAGGGAAGAAGAGAGGGAAGGGATGTCTGTTGGAAATAGCTTAGAACGAGCAATTAAGGAAACATTTTGATTCCACAAAGCGGTCTTTTTTATTCTCGAGCTGAAAACGCGTAAACAAAACGCATGCGCGCCAGTCTATTGCTGCGAGACGATAGCTACTGGCCGCACGCTTTACTTTCAGAGTACTTAACTTCTTATGTTAGGTCTGAAGCCCAGGAACTCGAACACCCGAGACCGTGTAGAAAAAATCGCGCTGCGCGAGCGTTGAATTTCAACGGTTAACATGCTGCGACAGAAAGTTGCATTGAAATTCTTTGCAGGCTTTCTTTCTTACGCTGGTCTAGTTGCGCGATAACAAACCAGACACATGACAGGGTGCTGGACGAGCGCACAGTGACAATTAATCTGATTCGCTAAACCCGGCACTATTTGAGGAGAATATGAAACAAATCAGGCATGTGCAGTCAAAAAAAAAATAGACACGCATGTTATATTCTGCAGACGGCGAGGTCGAATCTCACAGCCTTTTATCAAGAAAGACTATTTTACTCTTACACAGCTCAACAGAAGACTCGAAAATACAGTCGCGCCCATTCTTCTTAATGATATTGGATTCGATGAGTTCACGTGCGGAAGCGTTGCGGCTCTTGCCCAGAATTGGGATCTCACCAAGCAGTGACCTGTATTCCTGGCAAGTCAGGCAATGTTAGGGGAAAGTAGAACCTTACACCATCAATTACGTAAGGTTATGTTCTCGTACTCGATCCTCAACGCAGCGTCCAGTCTGACCTACGTACTGTTTACTACAGCTTAGTGGTATTTGTATATGAAACCGACGGCGCATTCCACAAAGGGCCTAGCGTGCTTCTTGCCCCAACCCCTTTTCTTTGCTCCTTGTTTGGGGACGCGAGGCCATAGCTTTTCCAGTTTCAACGGAGCAGTGAACATCGTTCGCACTTTGCTCTTGACTGCCACCTTCTTCAGGTTGTGCGACACCTTGTGCACATAGATACGGTGCCACCACCGCTCTTCCTTAGCTTTACGCTCTTTCCCGCGCTTTTCTTTTCATTTCTTGCAGTAGTGTTTCAGCCATAGATGCCGCGATCGCACAGCGGAATCCGGCAGATATAAGCCTGCCTCATGTTCAATAAAGGTTTCCTGCGTTTTGTGTGTACACGACTCCAGAAATAATACACCAACTAGGCCGACAACATATTCTTCTGATGCGTATTTCTCCCTTTCCAATGTTGCACAGTTAAGATGGATCAGTTTTTTGACTGGAACAGACGTTAGGAGAGCTGAGAGGTTCTAGCCTGCTTGATAAAACGGGTAGTTGTTTCTTGGCATTTAGGTAGTCAAAAACATCGTCAAACTTATTAGAAACTTTGCTGTAAATCTTTTATGCCCAGGCGGGAAGACAACGACGGTATCGTTACAGTCCTAGTGAGCCAGCTGGCGCTGAGTGATGCGAATAAAATAGAACAAATCAATAAATTAGTTATACATGCCGTTGTCACACATCTGCGACAACGCAATTGTGTAAACGCAAGATGATATTACAACGCAATTGTGTAAACGCAAGATGATATTTAAAAGTGAATTTTCATTGAAAAATGTGAAACAGCTTTATTACGAACTCCATATAATGTATGTGATGAATTTTTTCTTGTTCACGAAAACAGAGAGCTTTGCGTATCACTGTTGAACTTCTTGTGGTCTAACAACCTTATTCATCTGTTAGAATTAAGTATTAGTCTTAGCCAATACTGTCGGCATGGTTCCCTTTAGCACACTTGTTGTAAAATGATGATTTTGATTTATTTAATAGCCTGCCTGCCCCGAATCGTTGCACTACTGTAGCACGAACACCTTTAAAGAATCTTGAACTGGGAAATATATAGTTTACAGCATGGGATATATAATATTGGAGGTTGCCTCGACACACGCAATTATTACGATTTGCTAAGCTTCGTCCTTGCTTGAGCTGGCTTGCGAAGAAAGGCTAACACAATTACTGCTTTTCGTCCTCATGCTATAAGCTAATGAAAAGAGTACTGTCTGTGTCAAATGAAATGCGAACAGCGGAAAACGTGGTGAACGGCTCATGCCATCTGCCTCTCGTTGTCAGCGATAGACACGCGCATCCGGTTATCGATGCTTTTGCTTCTGTTTTCTTTTCAGTTCTTTATCTCGGTTTGCACTGGAGCTCAACATTCATAATGCCTGAAAACTTCTGGAAATTTTCGCAAATTCTGGGAAACTCTGGAAAATTAACTCCCTCGCTAATTCTAATAATCGCAGACAGTGGGCGACCTGTTTCCTTTGCAATATTACGTTGCGGCACACTCATTACTGTAGAGATCAACAATTCGGGCTCTCTGTTTGGGTCGTACGCTTGGCATTTTCGGTTTCAAATGACGCATGAATGTTGGATCCCAGCGTATTTGAGGTATTCTGGTGGCTTTAAAGTTATGCCCAGTAACATTACGCCCAGTTTCGGCTACGATAAGCACCGACCATTTCCGATCGATCTTTTCCCATTTCACATTGGAACCGGACACTGCTAACACGGCAATGATGGAATAAAAATCAAAGCGCGGCAAACCAGGGAGATAGGACAGCTCGTTTCACTCGGCGCCGCCAGCGAATCCATGCTGTGCAAGTTGCGATCGGTGAAAGTATGAATGTCGCAATCCAGCGGAAAAGCGAGGAAGCGAAATTCAAATAAAACGAAAGAAAACTGTCGCAAACCGCAAGAGCGCGCCTATAACTGATAGCAACCGATAGACGGCCTAAGCTTGACCGTTTGCCACGCGCTTCGCTGTTCGCATTTCATTTGACGCCGATATATTACGTGCACCTTGTGGATCGCGTTTTTCGACAGAGCTAGGAAGGATATCCTTTTGCTTTCCTTCCTTAAAGGTGCTAGTGGGATTGGTAGTTCAGAGCTTTTTGCGTATAAAGGCAGGCGCACAGTTTTGAAAAACAGTATTTTCTATTATTGTCGTTCCTTACCACAAAAAGATGAAGGCGGCATAACAAGACCAATAAAAATCAGTAAATTCCCTCATTGTAACCAGAGGCAACTATTTGAACCTCAAAAGTAACGAATATGCCCTATTATGATCTTTCTAAACTTGAAAGCTTAGGTTTTGGGTGGAGCAGAAGAAGCAGAGAACATTTTAAACATACTTGCTTCTCCTAATCGCTTAAACGAAACAAAGTGAAAAGAAGAAGAACACAAAAATTTCATCATGTTTTAAACGGGTCCGACTGACTGGACTGGACTCTAAATCACCTACACAGTCTTTTGTTCGCTAGAACTCACTTAGTGGCTACCCACGCAGCAACGGCAGTTTTCGAAGTCTGGTTGAGAAAGTCTTTCTTTTTTGTTTTTGGGGATTGGGAGTGAGGCGGAAAGCAGAGTGGTTTTCTTGCTCAAATATAGCTACATTTAGGTCTTCGTTCCCAGTCCCTTTTCTCATAGTAGGATGGCGACACTGGGCTATGATATTTCGGGAATGACAAGGAGGACAAAAGAAGCAACAGTAGAACACATGTATACAATTGCCGGGAAGCTGTAATGCATTGTCCCATTCAAGCTTCTGACGCTTTTTCTCCTTGGTTCGAGATGACTCCAAAAGTTTAGGCATTTTTGTCTCAAATGACCACAACGTCAGGACCCCACTGAGGGTGGGGGAAAGAATTAATGAAGCCAGCCGGCGAAATGACCTCCGTTGTTGGGAAATCATTTGGCGCATTTACTACGAGTATTTCAATGTAAGAAGATTTATCGGTGCTTGTGGGCTGCTAAGGCGAACAGCGGAGATGGAAAAAAAGTAATGTGAACTTTGTGCCTACAGTGAAATTCGAGGCGCTTTTAAATTAAGAACACAAATTTCACCCTCATGATCCGCCCAAGGCACCACTTTTATTATTCTCTTTCCTCGCTAAAAACTTCTAGACAATGACAAAGCAGTATATAACCGAGCTTTTGGGATGTTATTCAATTGAAGTGTACGTGGCTACGTAGCGCAGCTCAAAATTGTCGGCAGTTGCTAATTGACATTTTTACTCTATTAGGCTGCTATAAGTAAATTACGAATGCAGACTCTGCGCTATTGTTCACAGCTTGTTATGCGGGCGTGTTTTCAACTGGATGCTAGTCAGCGTCGCTTCAGCCCCGAAAGAAGAGTTGATAATATTGAGGGGTCAACCTAGCAGTTTGGTTCTGTTGGTCTGTCATGGCAGAAGCCTACAGATCGATGAGGGATCAGGAAAGAATGAAAGACGAATGGCACACGCGCGCGCTGTGCCCCATTCGCCTTCCTTTCTTATGTCCTTGTCTCTTGGAGCGAGACACTCATCTGTCTTGACGAATCAGCATCGGAATTCCTGACTAGCTAGCCAATGTTCGTCCACACTATAATAAGTATCTTCCTTGTTGTGGAAGCATGCGGTATGTAATGGATGCTATATATACGTATATATAAAAGCAAGGGGACTCTTACAAGACCACAGGAGTAAATCAAACCATTAAGATAAGTCTCATGAGTAGATGCCCCAGTCATGTCACTGTATGGACCCTAGTTAGTCTTAGTACGAAACTCTTTCAATATTCGTATTATTTCTTTTTTTTATGTGGCTATATTTGCAGGCATAGTAGGCAACAGCATGAAGAAACCGGAAGGCAGAACTCTGCGTTTCGACAACACAAGCGCCAGCACACTACACAGCTCTTGAAATTGAAGAGTGATTTTACATGGTGAGTCGCTTTCGATGGCCGCCGGTAAGATTTAAGAAGTGGTTTTTTTTGGGAAGTTTGGGAAGAATAGCAGGAAAGCTGACCTTATACGTTAGTCGCCTAAATTCAACCTTCAACAGAGCTCGCCCTCATTTTTGAATCCGAGCTATTGGTACATCCTTTTGCTAGTTCCACATATCGGGCGAAAAGAGAAAACATTTCATTTCTTCTGAAATAAACAGCAAACACTCATAAACGTGTTTTTTTCTCCGACGATTGACTCTGGCAGTGTTGTACAGCGTCTGTAGCTCATGAGTTGCATTACGTTTATCGTAAAGAACCGTTAACGAATATGTCTAAATCCACAGATGACATTTCTAAGCAGGGGCCTATTTCAGAATGTGAAACGCAGAGGGGGGCGGCGGCGCCTAATCTTGACGTCGCATAACCTAAAATTTTTCTGTAGGAATAACACCTCGGACGGCTTTTTTTTTTGCAAAGATATAAGAAACGGACTGCCCAGATGGGACTCTCCCACTCCCCATCCAGGCTCTACATGACTTGCCGGAAAATTTACCTCTGTCTCTGTTACGTCAAGTATGCTGATATCAAAAAGAGAGAACACTTAAGAACGAAATGAGCTTAACTTAAAGTGCCATGGATAGTTCACGCACTTCTTTGGACTTCGGGTGGTGGCAAATGGGTGACGCGCAGGTTGACCGGCGATTGGTTGGGAACGTTCGGTGGTAATGATAAAATTAAAGGCGCAGTATTTGTACCACTCACGGTGGGCATCAGCGCGTCGTAATGCGGGCTATGGACGGGGTGGTATCCTCAAGCAGTGGTTTCCTCCGGCTCAATTTCGAGCACTTAGGATTATTTCATATGCACCAAAAGAACGCCGCGCAAAGGCTTCCGCCGCCACGCAAATGCGGCCACAAAAGCCTGGACTTGACCTCTCCAACTCATGTGATGGACCTTCCGACAAAGGGAAGTCGCGGGACGCTTAGATTTTGGACCACGTTTTTGTTTCTTTCTCGAGGTTGTAGGCCTAATACTACCCATGTCGTTAACTTATTAAATGAAACAATATCTGGCTTTGGTTGCTGATTGCTATTATTTAGCAATACGGTTTACTGCTTATTAACGTGTTTGCTATGTTTTTCACTGTTGTCGCCGAAGTATGACAAAGGTTCTCCAAAATGGCCTCTGCGTATTCTAGAAGCAAAGAGCAATAATCTAGTGATATATTAAAACTCGCGCAATGGCTCTAATCAAAAACAAGAATAACGCAGTTCCATGAAACCCACATTTCATGGTTGCGCCTGACCGCGCAAACATTCTAGGTATTCATTGTATTGCATCAGCAGTATCACGGTTGGTAGCCATCATCTCACATATTTAACATACCAGTGCGGCCACACTGAACGCGCTTTCTTCTTCGCTCTGGTACTACTTGCTACTCAACAGCTTGGCGAAGAAATAAAAATGCGCGACGCCATGAAAGATTGGAACTACCGAAAGAGGTGAGTGTTCCGTTGGATTAAACGTAGCAGAGGACCTGGCAGTCTTCATGATCCTAGCAGCTTGCAGTGCGCAAGCACTGGCGGACGTCCTGGAGAACGCGGCCAGAATACGAGAGCCAACTGTAGCGCGCGAAAGCGTATGCTCCGCGAACATTAATTAACGCCGCCATGAGACGGCTTCTTTTCACTGAAAGAGCAGGTATAATACGGGAAGGCTATTTCAGTACCGGTCATGCTTTGCACTGATGCGCAGTGATTAAAGGAGCTGCGCAATGTAAGTGAGCACGTGGAGTTGCGAAACGAAAAACGCCAATTTCACCTCTCGAGGAGCGCGAGAAGCACGCTTTGGTGACGAAGTTGTTGTGTAATATTTGTCCTGAAAATAGCTTTTCCATTTTCAATGCGAGAGCATTACTAATCCCATTACGAGAAAAGCCGGCGGCGTTGTGTTTCAGTGTATGTAGTCACAGATGGTACAGAAAGTCCCAGCGATGCCATGGAAACTAAGGTGACGTCATCAAGCGGCCCTTCGGCGCACGCTGCAAGTCGAGCACCCCCTGTTCAGACAATTGTACACATGTCGTTCGTTTATATAAGCTCCCCGCTGGCCGACCTCTGCTCCGCCAGGTGGCTCTTTCAAAGACAGTTATTCATAGGGCTTGTGAGACCAAGGTTGCTTTTCCCGAGCGTCCGCAAGGCTCATTTTTGAGCAGATAGCTCTTCGGCAGGCTGTCTATATTTCGACCTATGAGCTAATGCAAAGTGCCACGATGTGCAGGTGCAAAAATATTAAATATCTTTCAATAATTTCACTGCCACCTGCCACATGCTCACAGTGACAAGTGGGCCGCCTCCTTTTTCCTGACTCCCTCGGACGAACGGAAGGACGGACGCAGGCTCTTCTTGTGAACGGGACCTCTCGTGGTGCCACATTCTTATGCTTGTACTTTAAAAAGACTCTTCGGAGTTTTGTCTGACTGTGCTGTTTCCAGCACAAGTCATGCGTTTGAATTCAATGACGGCTCATACCAGACGCAAATTTTCAAGTTTGATACTTCGCAGCACAATGACCATTCACAAATTTTACAAATGATGCCGCGTGCGGTGTTGACGGTCTTTAATTCCGCAGTACCGTAAACACTGGGGCAAGGGCTGCTCTAAACTTGGCGCATAAATATTGGGAAAAAAATGGTTACCAGAAAGGAGCTACATTTCTTGTCTGCGTAATTGCACTTTATCGACACATTACGCGTGGAGTTGCTTTATTTAAATTAAGCTGCGTTTGATTTTCACAACGCCTTTTGCAGTGAAGCGAGCAGTAAAAGAGGCGAAGCGATATCAGCCTTGCGCCGACGGTCGCGGTTCTAACGCACGAAGAACCGGTTTCGGCCGTCAGACGAACCCGTGACTGAGGCCGAGAGTCAAATCTCATGGCTACAGACAAACAACTCCGCACTAAATTCTTATCCGGAGCAACCTGGACGCGACTTGACGTCTCTTTCAATTAAATCTGAAAGTAATCAAGCGGCCTGTTTGCCTTAGGCAGATCCCGCAGGTCGTCGACTGCTGCAGAACGTGAGTACGTCGTCGGAACAAACACTCCACAAGGCCAGCGAGAATTGTCTCAATTGTATGTGTCTTTGCACAAACTGGGTGCGTGTAACCAGGGTTCCACAGTAGATTACTTAACAGCATGTAATAATGCCACTTTCGTCTAATAGAAACACCCCGTCAAAATCTCGAAAAATGGTACGGCGCATGCACAGTATATTCTGAGTCGTGTGAATGCGAAGAAGTTAAAGATTTTAATTATTCAATCGAACCTTATCACAATCTATCTGCCCTACGCCGAACCCTTGGCGAATGTTAGATTAAGAGCTGTCGCTGTATTAATTTCGTAACGTACTCTGACCCGCAGTGGGATTTTCGACAAGCTTCCAAATAATGGAGGTTGAAGCGTTCTAGGCATTTTTGGAAGATACTGCATCTTGCCAGCAGCGAATTCCACGCTTACACCTTACACGCCAACACGGACTTGCAATTTTTGGGGCTCAACGCGTAAATAATATAGAAAATATTTTTTCTCTTGCATGACTTTTATGGACGCTATAAATTTGAGACTTGATACGCGCAACAACGCTCCTAACTAAACACGCACTTTTCGAAACGGTGCGTCGTTTTGACGCTTCATTGCTAACCACCGCCATCTTTCTTCTTGCAGTCTATGCGCCCATACCGGCACGCAAACTCAGGTTGGCTTCACATGTTGGTTCCACCTGTCACTGGCGCTACGCCTTCTCGCTCTTTGGTTCACCTTATTTTCCTTCTCGACTACGCAATGGTGTTCCAAGAAAGATTGTGCATAATCAGCCACGTGTTGTTGCCGAAGCCTTGCGTCCTACTTTGGATCTCGCCGTTAGCGCTTTCACCCTCAACTGGAGGCAACACTACTTCATTTTTTCCCCAGCAAATCAGTGCTGCCTCACTGTCTCCCTGGGTCGCACACAGCGCATCGGCAAATTGCAGAGCCGACGAAATAGTTAGGCTGCTTTGATTAACCGAGTAATGAACTCTGGAGTGGATGGCCCTAGGGTCCTCCGTCGGGTTCAATTAGGCGTCGTCGTTCCCTAATCGTAGCGAATGAGCAGATCCGTGCGACTTGAACTGGCCTTGCTTGGTTGAGAACATTTGCCCCTGTGTTTTCTGTTGTCTAGCCTTAGTGGCTGTAATGTTCAACTCCAGCTAAAACATCAATTCAAAACACCAAAACATCAAACACACGCATTCTAGATCGATCCGGAGGAATACTTATACTGCACTCAGTCCTGATTGCTCTTGATTCTTGAAAATTTCAAGAAACACTTTAAACGCTTCTAAAATGCACACAATGGAAAAATTCAAGTTCCAAGCGCAATATTTCTGCGATGCACATATAGCAGTTTTTCTGTCCCGTATGCGCTATTTCAAGCGAGAGTAAACGCAACAGGGAGAATGGTGCTAGCCCAGAGTGCTGCATTTGCTGGAACACAGTAGTGGCAGTTGGCGCAGGAAGTAACAAGGTCAAGATCAATGGGAGCGCTATTTGTCATGCAGTTGCATCAGCCGGTACATACATAAAAATGCTACTTCATTCGTCTGAATTTTACCGAAGCTTTGTTGTACGTGCGGTCCGAAGAAAGCTAGAATCACATTTCGTACCCAAAGTTGCTCAGTATAGCTTAGTCGACTGCCTTGTTTTGATTTTAGTGAGGTACCCTGCATTGAAACTTTTGAAAAACCATAAAATATGGGACCAAGCTAGAGTGTACAGCTCATCGCGCAAGGCGTATATAGTAGCGCTTGAAATTGTCGTCTTAAAGGATGTATCTAATATTGGTGTTGGGTCTCTGCTCCACATAATATGTGTAGGCTATGAGGTTAAAAGCAAATATTCAATTTTTGCGGCCACAGTATGCTAGCTTCGTAGTAAATGCGCATGTTAAGTATTCCTCCTGGCCTGTAAAGCAACTTCCTGCTTTGTTAACCTTCAGATCTAGTCTTTACAAAGCAGGCAACACAGCTACCGGGACAAGGTTGTTTGCTTATTCCTAACAAGCATGATGAAATCACAAGAAAGCTTCCGCTGCGTAGCCGGTAGAAGGAAAAAAATGCGGTAAACGAAGGGAGGGGGGGGGGGGATGTTGCGATGGCGTCTTCAGTACAAAGGAACCGCTGATACCGGCCCTAATGCCTTCGGAGGTCTCAATTTTCTCGTCGCTTAAAGACGAGTGCCGTACAGATGATTGAGCCACTTTTTTACGCAAGAAAGAGCGTCTTTTAAAATTAAAAATTAAACTGAGGCTTCGCTTGTGCTTTTTAGAGGACAATGGCGGCTCATCAAATGAGGCATATGACATAATTTTGTGCCTTCTCCTCTTCGCACAGTTACAGTTCCATCATGAATTTTTCATGCTGGCCTTCACTATTATTGAATGCGCGAATTCCAGGAGCTTATGCCTCTCCCATTTATGAAAGCTTAGCACGAGCTGATTAAAATATTTAAGCAATAGAAAGCTTTGCTGGGTCGAAAGTTAGGGAAAAGTTTCACTTCGACGAAGGGCAGACAAACGGAGTTTCCCTAGCAAGGATTTCTGTACTTCATTGATTACGCCGGGAGACTGCTGTTTATTTACGCTTTCCAGCAAGAAATCGTACTCAGGAGAAAAGGAGTAGGAGAAATGTAGTCAGCTGTTACCCATTCAACTTCCTGTATTACCCAATACGTTAAATATCGCCGTCACGGCATAATATATTCTACGTAGCAGTAGGAGGCATTAATCTTTCTTCTTTATCTTTCTTCTCCATCGCTCAACAACAACCAGTTGGCTCCTGAATTTGTGAGCTGTTACCTGTACAAACAGGGCGTTGTTTTTTTAGAGTTTATTTAATGGGCCTCCCGTACTCCCAGAGCGTAATAGATCACCACGAGCTTCCCGTCAGTTGCGTGTGTGTATCACTGTCTCTATCGTGAACTTTTCAGCTTAACATAGTTTCTGCTCCCATGAAGTTGAGGAAGCTAGCCGATAACTGACAGATCGGTTCATACTTCTTGAAATTATGTTCTGTGTATGACGTCAGAGGGCGATATAATTCCCCTTAAATGGTCATTTTAAGAATGAAGCAAGAATAGAGCGCGTTTTCATCTCTTCGGATGATAGGAAAGAAAAGAGATATAATCCCGTGCCTGAGATTTAAATGGAGTGCCACGCGTGTAGCTTTGGACCTGCGTTCGCTTATAGCCCTTGAAAATTAATTACGTCACCGTATCTAATAACCAATAAAGTAATACCACTCATCCAATATAAAGAAATTAAGTTACCTGCTCAGTCGTTCATAGGCTCCTAATAATTTGCTCTTTATGCGCTCCTGTTTGAAAACTTCAATCAAAAAACCTTCACTAAAAAAAATTAAGTGTTGCTCAGGCTTAGCTTCAAACTTCAAATTGCAACCTGGAGCAAAGAGGGGACACTTTTTAGAATGGTCATTCAGGCGCTCGAGGGCGAAGTCCAAAAGAAAGGTTGTAAGCATCCAGTTGTCGTTGAACGAGTCCATCATGCAATCATTATCAAAAAAGGGGAAATAAACAATTGCTTGGCTAGATACCTTCAATACTGACCTAAAATTAGCGAGGACTCAATGTCCATAGAAGCCTTCAGTAGTAGTGGCCACTGCGCCTGACGCTCGGGCTAGAGAATTTTTGGAGGGGGCAGTGGGTCTGCGGTCTGACACACTAATAAAATACAGAGCGGATGCCGTTTCTTATTATCTTGCATGTGGCGATATAAGTTTTTCGTTTCGCTTCTTGAGCTCTAGCTACATATTCCTGGTCGAATCCGCAGAAACGTTAAGCTTTTCTTCTCGTTAGGTGCTGCGCACCCTTTCCTATGGCAACAATTGCTAGAAAGCTCAACCACTGCTCAGCGTCTGCTACCGCTGCACCAAACGAACAACAATGTAATAACGACTGCTCTGTACAAATAGCTTCATCGCAGCAACGTTGCTTATGAAGTTCGTCATTGTCATTTTATATTTGCAGACAGGTTGCCTAATCACGTATTCAAGGCAAAGTGAATCGAAGAACCATTTCTGAGCACAATTCCCGCCTTCGCGTTTTTTGACAAATAGTACACCACAAAATGATAGCATGCTAGAGTATAAATTAAAGCTCCCTGAAAAAGGAACAGCACAAAGCAGGGCATGTTTACACTATATATTGAGAAGCGGAAAAGGAATAAGATTTACTCAGCAGTTATACGTGCAAAATACCCGTCATCCCCCCCCCCCCCCCCCCATGAGCGAAAGATAAATCTCGCGAGCCGATTAAAAGCACCGTCCTAGATTGAGAAATATCCCGCCCTTCCCTTCCTCCTCTTGAACTGCTGTTGCCTCACGCACGGGTTGTGAAACAGGGTTCACGCTGTCCTGAACTAAGTGTGAGTTCACAATGATGGATGAGGACTGTCCCTGGCTCACGCGTGCGATATCTGTGCGGTGGTGCAGATTTCTCCTTTTGCATGCAGGACATTTTCTTTTGGGTTTCTTCTATTTCTTTTGCGCTATCAGAGCAAAGCTGCAAATATAGCTTTGTTGCACCCACAGTATGAATTAGAAGATTATTGACCCTCTTTTAATGAAGACGTCTGGTATTATGTAATCTTTGTGCGCTAATTTATCTGTCGTGCGAGTCAGTTCCGGCAAGAAGAAGAAAGGAGAGCTAGTATTCACGTATTGGCTGGTGTGTTGCTGGTAAACGGAATTTTTGAGGACTCAACAGAGATTGCAGGTAAACTTTCTAGAATTTGCTCTCTTCAGGTTGTACATTTTGGCAATAGAACATACTAACTAATACGAGTGTGGCTATTTAATTATAGCAGCGGATCGTTTTTCCACACATTATTCTTTTCACGTGTAGTTATCACAAGTAGGTTTGCATTGTTTTGACACCTGGAAGCCCAAACAATTGAAGCTTGCCACCAAAAATCGCAGGCAAACTAGATTCTCAACTTGTTTCAATGCGTCAATCCCGCTTCAGACAATTTCAGTGAAGTGTTTTGTGTTGGTGCCGATGCTTAAGGTGGTGCTTATTTGTAAAATAAAATTCGAGCCGTTCGAGGCTTAGTAACTTGAACTATCTGGCGTCCGTATTGTCCGTGTGATTCTCAAAACCACTCATAACGAAGCCAAACGTGAGCCGTGGAGAAGGTGTTCGCACATTCAAAAAAGAGTTGATAACAGACGGCACTGGGGATTTAACCTCGCACCTCTCGCATACTAGGTCGCTAGGTAGATAACGAATACCGGTCCATTTAGGTCAAGCCCAAGAAAAAAAGCGCTTCAGAAATTCTGAATCGGCTTGCGGCTTCAAAACGCAGCATAGTGCCACTGGCGTTGGAGCGGATAGTGACTGAAATCATTTTCTTGGTAAAAGGAGCCGGCGATCCAACAAATTACCGCGGCTGCTATTCTGCGGAATTTGGGTTGGCGCAGAGCGTAAGACGGCGTGAACTTGAAAGTTCGTGTAGTGTTTCGCTGAATAAACTTTCTCGCAATTTTTCAGTGGTAATAATAAAAAACGACTCACGACTCAGTTCTACGAACACTGATGCTTGGAGAAGCGAATATGCTTTGCAGAGCAACAACCACGTAGTGCTCATGAAACCTCTTATTCAACTGCACTTACGCTTCCAGTTTCCTCCTTGAAGTATTCAATGGAAATCGCTCTCCTTTTATATCCGCGCTTTCTCTGCTCCTCGCCCCCCTTGGCCTTTATGATTTCTCAACAACAGCGTTGTCCAATCTCACCTACTGCTTTCCAAACGTTCATTGGGGCAGCAAGCTTTGGCGGTTGGTTTTCGTGCGTGAAGCGGATCTTGTGTTTTCAACCATTTGCATAAAGTTTGGAGAAAAATAAATATTTCGGATAAATAGATTCAAGGTTTAGTTTGGGTGGCCAGAACATTCGTAATTATTTGCTGCCATACCTCACCCGAGGCTGGTTTTTGCGTTATCAAATAATGGATGGAACTAAAGTAAACCGCACAACTTACTGTATTTACTGTTTTTGGAATGTTATTCCTTCTAGTAGTTTAATGGGTTCCAGCTATAAACTGACAAGGTGACTCTTTCGTCCGCGATAGCATACGTTTTATTTGACATATTATTTTGATAATTACATCAAAGCCCAATTTCGATGCCGTGAGCGGCGTAATCGCCCCACTATTAAGACCGAGCATAAAAACGAAGCTGTGCTTGACGCACTATAATTATTATTGGAGTTGTATAATAAGCTAACAAAGAAACAAATAAATGCGATAATTTCGAGTAATCATGCTCGCCTGCTGAATCGATCAGTATTGTACTAGTTACCAAGGGTTGTACTGCTTGTCCAGGTGGCATCTGGCACAGTGAATGAGATCTTACAGAGCACAATGCGGAGTGAATATAATATATTCTGTGTCAGGATAGGCACACATCTTTTAAAGCAACTGATTCCGGACATTACGGAATAGGGAATAACTTATTCAGAACGAAACTAATTTGTGAACTCTGTTTTTGGCCCGACGCATTTATGCAGATAATAATTAAAGCACGAAATAAATTAAACCTAGATGCGTTTATAGAGGGTTTAAACTCTACACCACCTTTTATAAGAGTCTTAGTTGGAAATCTGCGTGGAACTACCTCTCTAGAACTGTAAAATATTTGGTCTGGATTTTACAGAGAAATGATTTTAATCTAGAGCAGAAAGTACCACTCTTTTCACCTGCATACTGCAGAGAGAAACTCAGTACTCGAGAGGAGAAGATGTCCGACTTCATAACTGATCTCTTCACTACTGTCGAGCTTCTAAGCACACTCTTTTCCATGGACTTTTTGAAAAACAAACCGTCAAGTTGCTAATCTCTTGTTGCAGCAGGTCCCTATGAAAGCGCGCTCACGCTTCAACATTTAAGTTGAGTAAATAATGCAGGATAACTAACGCACCGGGAAGAATGGAGCTATATTTTGAGAGAGCTTTGTTTGCATGTGCGCCTGTGTAGTCCAGGAGAAAGGGATTGACATTAACCGTCACAGCTCACGCTTAGGTAAAAAAAAAACATTTGTAAAGTCAGGATCGAGTCGTGTTACCATGTCATGGTACAAAATCAGTTTTGAAACCCAGAAAGCACTTCAACATGTTTGCTTCCACCACTCGTGTCTTTCTTTCTGGGGCCCCTTTGTTGTGCCCTCTGAAAGGCTTGCGCCGCGGCTTTGTAATGCTAAAAGCGGAGTTCATGCCGTTCAGCTTCCGAGAAGTTTAGGTAAGCCGGCTTTGTTTAGAGCACGGAAAGTTTGACAGGCTACCTGTATAAAGAACTGCTTGTATGATGTATTCGCTGGTGAATTCCAGCGCTTTTTTTCTAATATTTTGCTCATGAAGTGCAGTTTTAAAATTTTTTCAGTGGCTATCGTATAAAATGACATCTCCAGCATTCAGAGCGGCTCAGCTGCAGAGGCGATCGGGTTGTGAGATTTAGTTCTGGTATTTATTTTCTTTCAACGGCGCGCGCATGGGTTTCGAAACAGAATCTTAGTTCAAGCACACGTTTAGATTTGAGCAGACGTTAGAAACCACTTAGTATATCACCCTCGGCTGCGGGTGCCTGAAAGATAATGCAGGATTCTAAAAAAAAAACAGGTCGATTTAAACATAAATTAAGCGCTCAAACATAAAGGACTGGCAAGTGGAAGACGCCATTATCACAGCGACGATGAGAAGCCGTTTATGTGTGACATGGACATTTTGTCTGTACTTCTGAAAGGGAAAATATGATATAAATGTGAAATGGGGCACAGTTGTTCCTTCCAGCTGCGTCGCAAACTTTATTTTGCTTGAAACTTAAGAAAACACAGGAACAAATCTGAACGTTCAGCTCATCAGACACAGGTTGCAGTCTAAAATGCAGAGACTACACTATAGCAGTAAATTTCCCGAGTTCTCCTATCTCTCAGTTCTTTACAGAACGAGTTTACTTAGTCTAAATACCAACAGGAGGTAAACGGCATGTCAACTTATTCAGCAACGATCAAGAAACAAGGTGTACTGCCGCTTCGGGTAGAGGTTGCGAGTGAGCCATGCTACCTCCGCTTGTATAACATGTGCAGATTTTCCTGACTCTCAATAATGGTACGCTTATTTTATTTAACAAGAAAGGAAGTCACATGAGACCACCATCACAAGATTTTATAGCACTTCTTTGGCGACGAAATTCAAGTTCAAGTTGGTCTGCGTAGAAAGCACACACCGGACCAGGCTTCGCGTATTTATTTCTTATTACGTGGAAAAGCGGCACTGAAACAAAATTTTTTGGGTAATCTTCGCTCGGCGGACTTCTATGTAAGGAGCCTCCACCAACGGCCTTTGAGTTGTAAGTATAACTCACATTCCCGTGCTCCTGATTTCAAAAGCAGGCTTACAAGGAGCAGGTATTCTACACTGCATCAACTTCTGGGCTGAAAACATGCATTTCCCTAAGTAGCAAGAACTCTACCCAGAGTGACAGTTGCCGATGCTGGGGAGAAACATGGTTTTCTGGGTCCGAAATGGGCGAGCCGTAGCCTGCCGCCTTTGGTCGCAGACCCACTTCGACCTCGCAAGTTGCATGCTTAACTTAAGAAGAAAGGTGAAAATAAAAATTGTGTGTACAACCCCAAAGATGTGAAAAGCAACGCCCAACCCCCCCTCCCCCTAAAACACTGAAAAAGTAATAAGCCAATGCGAGGACACACTCTAGAATCTCCCCCATCCCCAAAGTTAAAACTAAAAATCAACTTTTTTTGTGAAGCGTCCTTGCAAATAAGGCTTCCCAGAAGGACTGTGGAAGAAAGCCAAGACAAGTCCGAGTACGTAAGCCCATGTAGCTTTCCCAACTTGATGGTCGATGGGCAGAGCATGCTCTTTGGTCCTGAAGGCCATTCCCAAAACCAGGAATTTCTTTCTTTACCGGAAGTTGGACCGGAGCACGGTGTACTTGGTCGCATTTGCAGTGTTTTTGTTGCTGAGGACCCCTTCATTTGCATCCCAAACCACAGCCACATCCACAATAATCACCTGCTTGCTTGACTCTATAACTAAGCCCTGTTTCAATCGAGCTCCCTTGGTCGTTGTGAGGACTGGCTCCTAAAGTACCTCAACCCCTGGGAGTCTCTCCCTCGCAAGTCTTGCGACTTGCATCGCGATGAAATTGTGTCGCTCAGTCCGAGGGAGGTTGAGTGACTCGCACTCCTGAAGAATGTGGAATGTAGTCCTCCCGACGGAGACCACACCTTCGACACAGCTGGTCCCTTGGTTCGGTGCTCCAAGGTAAACTCTACTCTTGGACTAAATACCCGCCGGTTCGCGCGGTTTCGTAGGAAGCATCACTGGAAATGCTTACCATTGCAGCGCCATTATGGCATGAAAGTGTATCTTGACCCTGACAACTATATTTTGTTTATGCCTACACAATGATGCAAAACGCCAGGAACTTTAATTCACAAGCGAACGCTCCAGCATGTTTCGTGAACTTTCTTCGGAATGACATTTTTCAGCGCTAACATTTCTTTGAAGCGCTTTTTTTTATCAAAGAACGTGTGCGGGATTCAATGCGATTCTAATCAGTGAACTCCTCCGTATTTGAACGACTGTACTTTTCTAAGCGTATGCAACAGTACAAAAAACTTCTCCTCGAGAAAAAGGTCATGTGGATTTATTCCTAGATAAAATCATGGGGACCGCTTTGCGCACACTATGATTCAACACGTACGGCATCCCTATGAAAACAAATACGTATTTGTGACATCCACGAGCATATTTTTTTTTCTGGGGTTCATGTTTCCGTTTTGCTTCACCACCTAAAGGCAGCACCACTCGTAGCTTTGGTTTTCCAAGAATGCAGCTAATTTTTTAGATAAGACTGGAATGTTGGAGACGTTCACCCGCGTAAAAAATATCATGAATTACTTTTGCTTCTAAAAGTGTGAGAATGAAGAAAATTGAAAATGCTTTTGAGTTTATACTAATTAAGGTGGAAAAGTATAATTCCTTCATGCGACATTTGCAGTGAACGCAGAAAATATTTTCTTAACTTAGTTTTGACCATGCCAACTTTTGATTTTTTATATGTCTTACTAAAGTGCTCAGAGACTTGCAGCCTAAGTTCCCAAGCCTCACTAAGCTTAGGTTTAACCAGGTATCATAACCGTATTATCGATGCATGACCTGAAGGTTTAGGCAAAGAGCGACTGAATATGGCCTTCAGTAATTGGCGACACTTGTTATTAACCGCGTAAACCTTAGGCTACATAGACTTCGCCTCGTCTTTTCCAAAGCAGTGTATACCCGCACCGACGTCCCATATTTTTGTGTGCCCAAAATAAAGTGACACCCCATAGCTTACACAAGGTAGATACCGTAATTTGTTTCCTAGTTTATAAAAGCCGATCTCTAAGGAACATCGTGTAAGGCAGTCAGGGATATATCATACAGCAGGTAACATAGGTACTCATGAAAAATTAACGCTAATATCACCGCCTGACACTCCCATATATCAGTCATCAGCACTAAAGACCGCCATGTTGCTGGTATTTTAATATTATAAAGTACAATGAAGGTGAGAAAATGTGGCTACAGCAAGTTTCTTCTCTCAGTGTTTCAATGCCTGATCGAACTCTGTCACAGAGTAGAACCTTATTCGGAATGAGATTAAGATGTTTCAAACAAGATAAAATAAGCTGCAGTAAATATTTTTGCCGTGAATATAACGACAAATAAATTACTGAATTCTAACAGATCACTTTATTGATTCCTCTGTCGAATCCTTCTTGAAGTTTCAGAGGCTATGAGCGGCCTTCATTAGGTTGTACCATCCTTATGCAGGCCAGAATTGCCACGAAGTTTTATAATAAATCAATTTTCGTCCTTTGATCCCATTACGGTAACCTCTACGCGATCGTTTCGTGTGCCCAAGATGTCTGCGGGGTCAAAAAGGGCTGTATAAATGTCAGCACGTACGATCCTGCTCATCAAATCACTCGAAAAATTTAGAAAGAAGCGCAGTAGCACCAATCAGGTTCTTTCATAATATGCCGAATCGTTTCTCGCCAGCCGGAGCTACGAGATTGGCCAGTCTCGTAATTTGCCGCATCTGGGCTTCCGTGCTAGGTATATTACCAAAAAGACATTTTCAGTTAGAAATCAAGAGTGCCTCATCTTGAAGTGCAGTTTCATGAAGTGGCCATTGCTTTGGGCTGGTTTGTATCAATTGAGGTACAAACACTAAACGACCGGCTGCTGTGGCTATGAAGCAGGGCTGCAAACTGCATATTTATAGCTTCTTTACAGACTATTGTTCCCAAATTTCAGCGGAGGCGCAATGAAACAAGTTTACCGGACGTCTACTCCTGAGGTGACAACATTATTACCGCTGCTGTTTTTGCTCGTGGCGTCGAGCTCCTGGTACGGCAGCGCGTACAACTGAATCCTGAAGGCGAAGTTGCTGAGCCTATACTCGGGTGAGCGATTTGCATCTGCGTCCGCCTCACCCATCCTGGTGGAAGAACGGGCCAGATGTATTTTGGCCTAACCTTGTGTCCCTCTTAAAGAGCCGCTTTTACTCTTGAAGCGCGCACAAATGATGCTCCCACGACTGTCGCTTAGCCACTGTTTGGGCGGCGGGATTTGCAGCTGCGTCTTGCACATTTATCGGGACAGAAGTGGCCAGAGATACCAGTCAAAGCTTTTGTGTCGCAGAAAACACGACCGCCTGCAGGTTGTATTAGCCCTTCTACGAACGTAAACGCGTGAAAACCAAGAGTCGTCAACCCGTATACTCATCGCTTGCGCACAATGATAAAAAGATCTCAGCAAGATGTGGCGTGACAGTGCTCTTTTCGATACCTAGGAAAGACAAGTAGTTGTGTGCAAAGGTCAACAATCATAAAGCGGAGAGCAACTGTGACCCGAGGCATCAAAGCCCACAAACGTCAAGCGAAGTCGGCGTGGTTTATAAGTTTCCTCGGCCGTGCGGGAAAGTGTACATTGGCCAGACTGGTAGGTCCAACAGTGAACGTGCTATGGAACATGCAAGATCTCTCGAGAAGATTTCCGGCAGAAACCTGCCTTAGCATTTTAAGCAGTGTGGGCTGAGACAATGCACTTTTTCTAATGTGTCTGTATTCCTGACAAGAAAAAATGACGGAATAAGAAGAGAAGTTTTGGAAGCAGTGGCGATTGCGAATCACAAGGAATCCTGCATTAGCACTCCGTCCCTCGCATTCATCAATAAAGAATTCAGTTATCTTAAACAATTTTATCGTTTTTAAATACGGTCGCTTTTAATCTTTTACTTACTTGCGATGTGGTCCTTTATACTACCTGTTTTTATTTTTGTATATATTTCACTTTAATGATTTTTACCCTGTTGATGCGACTACTTCTGTTAGCCCGCCATCGCGCAGCATAACTTCTCTGTTCGTCCCTCCCCCTCACTTCACTACATATGTGCTCGTTCGCTCGACTGAAAGCTCAGTTGTTAGTCAGCATCGTGCGTGTGTGTTCCTTTCAGCGCGGCGACCTTTTGTTGGCTTTTTTTTAGTATGTGACGCCAACCAGCTCAGACACAAATCGTTCTGCCGGTATTGTAGTTTTATTCTTTCTGCGTTAGTCGTCTCTCTCCACTCTTTAATTTCTGTTCCTGTATGCTTCCGCAGTGACGCGCGCGTCATCACTGCTGTCGCCTGCGTTAATATCCGCATGCGTTATGTCTCCCTCTCCTGTCTTCTACTAATTTCATCCTCGATGTCAGCTTCCCGTTAAGCCATCGCTTCGACGTCGCCGCGAAAGCTTGTGGGGAGGCCATGAGAGGTACGCTTTAAAACAAGCTGTATAAAGACAATTTATTGCAAGTAGAAGCACCCGGACGTTTTAGACCAAACACCAGAACCCTGTCACTGCGCCCCTATAGGCGCAGTGTCCTGTATTAGCATGGAAAACTCATGGACCATTTAACAATGACGCAGGTGACGGCACGCAGCTGGAAGAAAATTCTCTCAAAGCGAGGAACGCAAAACCACTCAAAAACTTCTAACAGGTTTCTTCAAGAAATATGCCTGCGCTGTATTAACTCGAGTAACGGCACAAAATAAGCGCCAGTCTTCAATTTGCGCAGGGAAAAGACACACTTACAGTGCATATGAGATCTTTTGCTGAACAAAGTTTCAGTGACTTGGACGTAGACACGTGCTAAAGCAATATTTATTTATTTATTTATTTATTTATTTATTTATTTATTTATTTATTTATATATTTATTTATTTATTTATTTGTGATACCCTCAAGGTACAAAGTACATTTCAGAGGGGAAGGGCAGTTGTTAACAAGAAAAATAAACAAAGCACAATTCATACAAAACTATAGAACAACGGAGGCAGGATAAAAAGAAGTGAGCAAAATAAACACGGAACAGATTAATAAAATAGTTTAAGAACAATACTAATACGTGGAGAACACAACACTCCAATAAAATATAAAAGCGATCATTATGTAATCAGAGTAGTAAGTATTCTTCTAAATTGAGTTGAATCAGTGATGCTAGTTAATGATGCGGGTAGGGAATTCCATTCTTTAGAAGTTAGCGGAAAATATGATTGCGCACATGTCACTGTGTTACAATGAGGCCCTGTGACCGTGTGTTGATGATCACGACGGTGAGAAATGAACGGTGCTGGTTGAATCCATCGAGAGCGAAGTTGAAAATTGGAGTAGAAAATCTTATGGAATAGGCAGATGCGGAAGTGCTTACGGCGGGTAGCTAGGGGCAGGAGGTTTAAAGACTTTTTCATTTGGGTGACGCTAGATGTACGATGGTAATTGCCTAAAATGAATCTAGTTGCACGATTCTGGACAGTTTCCAGAACCTGTGTCAGTGAGACCTGTCCAGGGTCCCATATAGATGAAGCGTATTCCATTTGCGGTCGTACGTAGGTCATGTATAATAATGATTTTAATGAAGATGGAGCAAGTGTAAAATTTCTTCGAAGATAACCAAGCGTTTTGTTTGCTTTAGATGCTATATGTTCTATATGAAGTTTCCAGGACAGGGTGTTAGTTATATGTATGCCAAGATACCGGTACGATCTTACGCTTTCAAGGGGATGACTGTGAAGAAAATAAGGAGGACAAGTAGTATTTGAACGTGAAACTCTCATAGATTTGCATTTTTTAATATTTAGTTCCATTTTCCAATTATGACACCAGTCTAGTATGTTATAAAGATCGACCTGGAGAGAGCGAATATCGGAATCGTTAGTTATTTTACGGTAAATCACGCAGTCGTCGGCAAACAAACAAATCCTAGAGTTAACAGTAGCAGGCAGATCATTAATATAAATCAGGAACAGTAAAGGGCCAAGGACAGATCCTGGAGGAACCCCAGAACCAACTGGCACGGTAGAAGAATTAGTGTCATTAGCATGCACAAACTGAAGGCGAGAAAAAGGAAACGCGCGAATCCAGTTCAGAACAGAAGGGTCAATATTTAGAATGCTGAGTTTATATAGAAGTAATGAATGGTTAACTTTATCGAATGCCTTAGCGAAGTCGAGAAATATGCAGTCTGTGGAAAACGCGGAGTCTAAGTAGAAGTGCAGATCATTAATAAAGGAAAGTAATTGAGTTTCACAGGAGAAACCTTTCCGAAAGCCATGCTGAGTCAGAGAAAAGAAGCTATTATCTTCAAGAAAATTAACAAGGTGAGTGAGAATTATATGTTCCATTATTTTGCAGGGTATTGATGTGAGAGAGATGGGTCGATAGTTAGATGGGTTCTGTTTGTCACCGGCTTTATGTACAGGTATGACCTTAGCAGTTTTCCAGTCCTCGGGTAGTACGCCATCATGATACGACTGTGAGAATATGCTTTCCAAAATGATAGAAGTATATTCAACAGTATTCCGAAGAAATTCCGAAGAATTCCGAAGAAATTTCGAAGAAATATTCCGAAGAAATCAACACCATCATGCATAGTAATTTCGGCGTATGCATAGTAATCTTCATAAATGCAAGAGATCTCGATACTCATCTTTTTTCATAAAGTTGCGTACTTTCAACCACTGAAGAAATTCTTGCTAGAATAACGTCCCGACATCAAATTTACCAAGAATGACAAAGTTCCGCCCTTACTTTCAGGTGAAGCAGAAATGCTGCGTGGACTTCGGGCAAAAAGAAGAGAGGAGAGAAACCCCAAAGAGCGGAAATGTAATGGCTGCGTGCCTGAGGCTCGGCAGTTTTGCTCGTGCCTTCAGGATTTCGAATTAGGCGGCTAATTGATTGTGGAAACCCAAACGTACCTTATACAAAATCAATTTCTAGGCTAATTAGGGGTGCTCTCCTAAGCCGTTTCTTTTCTGTCTTGAAAAAAATAAGAGAGGCTAGAGCTGCGCACGCCTGCCAAATGGAGGATTCCGGTTTAATAGGGGTTCTCCAAGCAAGTTTCTTGTGCCAAAGTCAGTTTTACTTGTATCCATAAAACACATAAAGACACTCGAATGTTCGTAAAGGGCGCACTACTCACTTCAAAGAAGGCTCAAATAAGTTGCTGCGAACCGTCGGAGTTATTTCACAGATTTTGCTGGTTGAAGCTCCATCTTCCTTTAAATGTCACTGCTGCAGTTTTAAGACGCTCATACAAGGGCTCTGCCTCAGTCGTGATTTTCTTTATTTTAGAGTAGCGATGTATTTTAAGACTAACTAACGATAGGGAGACGTTATAGTTATATCACAGCAGCAGTCAAAGTTTTTCGCTATTTGATGAGTTCAGCAAAGTAACATTTACTTCTCTTGACAGTTGGAAGACTCAATAATTGCGTCTTGAGCCCCAAAAGAGTTTTTGTTGAATGCTGCTCACGGTGGAAAACCGTGGTGCTTGAGAAGAAAGGAGACTTAAAGCGCACAACACGAACTACGAACCAAGACAATTAGCGATGCGCGCTTCCTCCAGTCTCATATCATCCGCCGTGACGTTAGAGTGCTTAATGCGTTCTTGCGCTCCTAAGCGGCCGTTTTTCCACTAAAAAGCATTGCTAAATTGGCCTTCCTGTTTCATTGTTGGTAATTTTTCTTCGATCAACTGTTACACCTTTGGCGTTGAATCCCTTTATTGCCAATAAGAACAAATTTGTGCACCAGTTGGGCCTCACCGTGCACTTACTGATTATCTCAAGTAAATTTTGAATTCTGACTTCTATATTCTCGGAAAATTTCCGCATGGTTAGTCGGATGGTACCAAGCCGGTATCTTTACTTCTTAGAAGCGATCTCGCGCCGTCTATACACGACCACATGAGGTGAAATAAGGCGGCCTAAATATTTATGATGTACGGATGGGTCAGTAGAGGTAGTTTTTTGGAGAGATCGCGCAGCTTCTTAGAAAATTTCAGGTATTGCGTTCCTAGCAAAGACAAAGCAAAATGCATCAGGCTTTCCCCGTAACATAGAGCGTAGGATGTGCTGGCCCGAATGAACACAGCATAAGGGCACTTTGAGCTTTCTGTTTCTCGAGCTTTATTCCTACTCATTTTGATCCCTTTTTTGGGGTAGCAAGAAGAATTCGTAACTAGTGCTCGGAAATATTAAAAAATTTCCATAGTACCGTTCTTTAAAGATTCCATGACATGCATGCAGTTCTTTTTCAGTTTTTACTATATGTTAATTTTCATGAACAAGGATATGTTCATTAAGCCTTAATCACCATATTTTATGCAAAAATATGTACCACACTTCAAAATGATTCAACTTTTTCTCAAAGAACTCTCGTGGCAAATATGGCATGACTAGAGGCGTCGTGTTAGGCAACGAGATGTGTCCTTGGTAGAAGACCAACCCTCACGGAGTACGTGGCAAACAAGGACAACGCAATTTTTCGGCGTATTTGATTCTTTGTTTAACCAAGTAGTCAATAAATACTAGTCACTGAAATCGGCAGTTTATAATGTTTTTGTCCAAGACCTGTATGAACAGTGAGCATCATGAGGCGTTATTCATAACCTAACATCAAAAATAGTTTTTTCTAAATGGCTCTCATTTATGACTGTCTGATTTGAAAGTACACGCACTCTGCTGCAGTATACTTTTTTTCTTTTCTTGCGTGCATCTTGTTAGAAAGGGTTGCCGACTCGGGTATAACAGGCCCAACTCCCGACCAGTAAGAAACCTCGCAACAATATTTTCGGTATGAATAATTTCCGCGAATCATTATCTCTTAAAGTTTCGTGCATAACCATTCATAATAAGGGGCACTAGCAGCTCGTAAAAAAAAAGATCTATACCTAAGAACTCTGTCGTGCTTTTATATCTGTTATAGCCTATAGCAATCGGATAGGCAGTCTAGTTCAACCTAAATTCAATTTGGCGTCAATACACTTAGGCAAGCTGTCTTGAGAACCACACTAATTTTTGGTTGTTATATTTTCAATTTTTCGCAATTTCAAGAACTGTTTGTACCTACACATGAAACAACATGCAGGCAACGTGACAAATGTGAAGTAATGTGCGATTTTATCTTTTAGATTGACGCGTGACTAATCGGAGAATACAAAACTAAGAAAGGGCAAAAAATTTAAGTACAGGACATTTTTCTATCTTAATTCATTCAAAGAAACCGCCGCATGGAATACAAGCAAAACATAATCGGTAGAACGGACGCAACAAAAAAGTTATAAAGTTCAGAAATGAGTCATGAACTTAACGCAGTTAGATCAGTACTAAAAATACGCATAACAAAACCTCATAAGTCACACAATTAGAGATCAGTGTACTCGTTCGAAAAAATCTAATCACATTATTGAAATGTTTTTTGAGCGCCCCTTTTGATAGTCGGGGACTTTAACGCGCATCACCCGGCATGGGGGTATAAGTACCCGCATGTAAAAGGACGCGAACTATGGACTAGTATTCAGCGGAATGGCCTAGTTCT
The DNA here is from genome assembly GCA_030143305.2 of Amblyomma americanum. Lineage (NCBI taxonomy): Eukaryota > Metazoa > Arthropoda > Arachnida > Ixodida > Ixodidae > Amblyomma > Amblyomma americanum. Next base: position 111,907 of record JARKHS020022158.1, read on the forward strand.
TCTGACGGATCTCCTAAGACCTACCCGGCAGGGCAACAGTGTTTCGACAGACACGTCCCCGGACTTAACTCTAACCGGAGGCTGCATCTCTGTCACCTGGTGCAACACGGACGAAAACTTGGGTAGCGATCACAAAATTATTGAAATTGTAGTCGACAACGGACCACCGGTTTCCCGCACCAAGAAGGTGGCTTCGGTGAACTGGGAGGCTTTCCGAAATGGCCGCACGGGGCAGGAGGAAGGCATAAGCAACATTGATGACTGGAGTAAAAATTTCCTTCAGTCGGTCCGCGAGGCAATAGAGGAGGTAGAGGTTGACGAAGAAGTCGAGGGAGCAGTTCGTCATATGATCCGTCTCTGGCGCAAGAAGAAGGATCCTGAAACGCGAATCGCGCACAAGAGGGGGAACAGGAACTTGCGAAGACAATTGGTTGTGCTTAACAAGAGAAATCGAAGAATACGCGCTCGTTTTAACAAGGCAAAACTGGGACAACATTTGCGACAAACTGGACCGGAACATCGGGAAAGCAGGTACGTGGCACTTGCTTCGGCATCTTCTAGATCCGGACAAGTCCAAACTGGAGGCCAGGCAACAACTTCACCGGCTAGCACATACATTTTACGGGACCACGGATATGCTGATATCCCAAGTCCGGAACGGGTACTTGAGCTGCGCGACGGGTACACCTGAACCGCTACCAGATTACGGGGGGCAGGAAAACCCGGACTTAGATAAACTGATAACGGTTGCCGAGGTCCGGGCAGAAATAAACAGATTGAGAACCAGGACTGCCGCGGGTCCGGACATGCTCAGCAACCGAATTCTAAGAAATTTGGACGACACATCGATCGGACTTCTCGCTACCTTCATGCAGGAGTGTTGGGAAGCCGGTCGACTGCCGACAGCTTGGAAGGACGCGCACCTTGTGTTCCTCCCGAAGCCGGGAAAACAGCCGGGTTTCGAGCACCTGCGTCCCATTTCGCTCACGTCGTGCGTGGACAAACTGATGGAACATGTGATTCAGACCCGGCTGAACCGACGCTTCCCCTGTAAGATCCTCGTCCTTCACCAGGCTTCTACGAACCAAGACTGTGTTGGCTCCGCTGTCTCTAAGCACCAATATGGGACGGTCTCCTATTTGCCCAACCACCACTGGCATTGCTGCTTTCGACTTGGGTGTCCCACTCACTGCCTCATTTTCCAGCGGCGTTTGCTTACCTTTCAGCTGTGGAACTTCGGGTGGCGTGACAAGTTCTACCTTAAAGTCGACAACGCATGCAACTCGGTCCTGCGTTCTGTATCGGCACTCATCCAGAGTATGACCCCTCCTCTTAATACCTTGACACACAACCTGTGTTTTTTGGGCAGCGCTACTAGTCCAGCAGTCAGCTGCACGGTGTGCCACCTTGCCGCAGAGAAAACACCTTACCGGCGCCTTAGATGCACTGCCATATGCCCTTGGTTTTGCCGCATCTGTCACTAGGATCTTTTGGGTTTCCTCCTTTGCCTTACTCACATTTCTTAGCCCTTGAGGCTCGAGGAATTAGACTGCAGTGTCGGCGAACTCTTTTAATGAACACAACTTCCTTTCTTCCAGGAATAGCGCTAGCTTTGAGCTGCAGCACGCTAAAAATTCCTCTGTGACCAGCTTGTCACGCACCCCTTCAAACCTCTTTTCTGTGTTTGACATATCAAGCCACCTATCAAAATAGTTGCTCAGCCTGCAGGAAAACTGCTTAGCGGTTTTCGAATCCTCAGGTTTCGCGGTGTGAAATCTCTCACGAAAACCCTCTGCCGTAAACCTGAATCTTTGGAGTAGCGCCTTTTTACTTTCTCGTAGTCCATGGAATCAGCAGCCGGCATCCTTCCAAACACATTCATCGCCTCTCCGACTAAACACATGCTCAATGCCGTGGACCATTCACTGCGCTCCCAGCCTTGCCCCACAGCTCTCCGCTCGAATCGTTTGCAGATATGCGTCCAGACCATCTCTTTTGTCATCGAAAGGAGCCATCAGCTTTCTTGCTCAAACTCTGGCCGGTCTAGCAGATTCTGTACCCGCTAAGGAACGCTGATCATTGTCCGTGGTGATCTCCTCATATCCTCCCGCAACATGCGCCTGTTTCCACAAAATAAACTCCTTCTCCCGTTCTATCCTTCCTTTCTCCTGCTCTTCTTCCTCGCGAGCTCTTCTCTTTGCCTCGCGAAGAAAGGAAGGATGGAAGGAAAACGTTTATTGAGCTCTAGAGAGTAGGTGAGCAGTTTGGTAGAGTCAAGTGTGTCGTCCGTCTTCTTAGCAATGGTCGTCTGCCCCTAGTCCAGGGCTCCGCTGGATGCCGCTGCCAGCTGTGCTCGCCGGATCAGTCCAAGTTAGACGTCCTGACGGTCGCTGGAGAGCATTCCTTCCCATTGCTCCGCACTCGGGTTTGGTACTTTTGGAACTTTTGATGCCACCTCTATTTTCTGGCAGGCCCACGTTATATGATAGAGCGCGGGTGTTTCATGGCACCATGGGCGTTTGTCTGTGTATTGTGTGGGTTGTATTTTGTTGAGTGTATTTAGATTCAGGTATGAGCCCGTCTGTAGCAGCCTCCAGGCGACGGTGTCTTCCCTGGAGAGAGATTTATGTAGTGGGGGGTACCGTTTCCTGCAGCCCTTGTAGTGGTTAAGATTGCCGAGTAATCTCTAGGGACAGGTTCGGCTTCCTCGAGGTTGCTTGTGGGGGGAGCTCGGTAAAAAGTGTACCCTCGAGCTACCCTGTCGACCGCTAGGTTGCCTTCCACTCCCGTGTGTTCCGGCGTCCATACTATCGTATGTTTTATTGGTTCTTCTTCTGTGCTTTGTTTGACTCGGTCCCCAAGAGCGGAGTATGCGGAGCGCTCTGTGACTTATTCTGCCTAACATGAAGTTTCGGCATGCCGTTTGAGTGTCGGTTAGTATTGTTAAGGATCGCTTAGTCCGGTAGCCCTCCGCTGCCGCTAGAGCGACGGCCGCTTCTTCAGCCTCGACTACCGTGCTGTCCCGTAGCGACGCGCTCATGATTTCCCGCATGTCCGAGTTTATCACAGCCGCTACCGCGTTGGGGTTGTTTTGTCTCGTCCTTCTAGGGTATGTGGCTGCATCCACATACACCGTTGTTGTCTGGCGGGCTAGCGATTTTTGGATGTACTCGGCTCTCGCCTTTCTGCGTTCTTCGTGTAGGTTGGGGTCCATGTTCTTGGGGACGGGGGTCACTATAATTGTGCCCCGTATGCCGTCCAGGACAGTCGCGGTTCGCTGGATTTCTTGCATTTGTTCGTTGCATCCCAATTTCTGTAGAAGCTAACTGCCAGGCGGAGTCTGCTGTAGTCTCTGCAACTGGGCGACGTGTTGTGCCTCTCTCAGTTCTACAAAGTTGTTATGAAGTCCTAGTGCTAAAAGCGTCTCTGTGGATGTGCATTGCGGAAGATGGAGTGCTGTTTTGTATGCTTTGCGTATAATCGCATCAATCTGTTGGATTTCGCTTTTGATTGGGTTGTGGTATGGAAGACTGTAGGTGACTCGGCTGATCACCAGGCTCCTGACCAGCTTTAGCGTGTCTTCTCGCATGCCCGAGCGTTTATGGGAGACGCGCGTGATCATGCGGGCAACTTGTAGGGTGGAAGCTTTGAGCAGAGCAAGTGCATGTGTACGCCGTTGGTTTGATTGTATCTACATGCCCAAGATTCTTATGAGTGTTTTCTCTGGTATGGGTTTTCCCTCTAGGTAGACGTTGAGCCTAAGGTCGTCGCTGTTCGGGACCGTGCGGTTTTGTTTCCCTATCCAGACTCTGAGCAGTTCTGATTTTTCGGTGGAGCATGCTAGCCCTCTCGCGTTTACGTAGTTCTCTACGCAGGTCGCGGCCTCCTGTAGTCTTTCTTCCTCCTCGCAAAGCTCTTTTCTCTTCTCGCTCTTCTGCCTCGCGAGCGTCTGCGCGTGCTTGCGCCCTTTCCTCTCTCTGCCTCTTTCCCTTCTCCTCATTGAGATGCATCGCCTCTTCCTTGCTTAACCCTAGCTTCAGCGCAGTTCTAATCTACTTGCCAAATTCATATTTTCTGCCGTCGAGAGATCGTGAAGATCTGAGACAAAGCAAAAAGAAAAAAGGAAATGAATCCTGGCACAGGCTCACCACTTATCTGTGTCACGGATCTCCCCGGAGAACACTCGGACCGAAAGAAAGGACTAGGCGATAGGTGTATCCACACCATCGCACATTCAATACACCCTATGTGACACACACACTAGAACACAAACCTAACAAAACTAACACAAAACACAAAGACTATAAATACACACGACCCGGGCACACTGCTACCAGAGTCTACTACTAGCGTTCTTTTATTAATGGTCGGCGTTCGTGCTCAGGGTTGGTTCGGTGCGGCTGCGGCGTTATATGGATTCAATAGCCGGCGTCGAGGCGGCGTTCGACGTGCTTGGGCTGGCGTCGCTGGCGGCGTCGCTGGCTGCGTCGTATAAGCTCCAGGTCTAAGCGCCCGTGGAGGTGATGCCGGTGTTGTCGGCGTTCAGGGCACCACCCGGATGGGTGGCAACAGCGCTGGAGACACCCCTGGCCGTAGCAGGTGGTAGCGTCCTCTGTTGACTCCCCGGAACGGGCTCGGGTACGGCAGGAAGTCCACGATGCGAAGCCGTAGAACGCGAGCTCACCGGAGCAGTAGCCGGAGTCGCTCTCTTCCAACCGATGCGTCCCTGACCCGCCGGAGCCTCCGCTTCTCTGCTGTTCCCCCCGTTGCCTCGCTCTCCCTCGCCCTTTTATAGCCTTGACGTTAGTCCACGTAAGCCTTGTCGTCTTCTTCTTCTTCGTCTTTTCTTCTCCACCAATCATTTCTATCCACCTCACCGAATGCTTCTTCTTAATCTTAATTCTTCGGTTAATCCACGTCGTCTTCTTCACCCTATTTCCTTCATTATTTTATTTTGGCCTCCTTATTAACTGTGACAGCAGCCCGCCTTACTTTCGTGCTTCTGGCATATTCCACACCTTGTAAATCACCAAAAACAAAGAGAATAAAATGAAACTTTAAAGGTGACGTACGCGGTTTCTCGGTGCCGGAATATGCACAGTCCACTGACCACCACCGAAGTCGCCGTCCCGTCGTTGCACAACTCACAATCAGCGAACGGACAGAACAAAAGTCGATGGCAGCAGCACCATTGCTATACAGCGAGTGAATGCGATTGGAATGCTTCGGAATGCGTTTGGAAGTTGTTGTGAAGCACCTTAGAACCCAATTCATCAACGGCGGAGCCCGCGGCAGACGTCGCCGCTCTGCGCCTCGACGGCATCGACACGCTCCTCCTTTAGTTTTTCCTGTACGAGAGCTCCATCTGGCCGGCGCGATCTGCTGACAGCTTCGGTTTCATTGAGTTTTCTCTTCGTAACTATGACTCTATCTCCGACTGCGCAGTTGGAAAATATTCGTTGTTTATCCAACTCCACACATATACCGTGAAAGTGTTCGGTAAGAAAAAGATTATTAAAACTTCAAATTCTTGAACTCGCCCAAGCGCAGCCTAGGAACTCAAACGAGTTTTAGCGCGTTCGAAATTTATAAACGACTATAAATTATAAAATCAATCTTCTACCCAGTATAATGGATAATGCTATGCTCACCAACACCAGCCAGTATACGTTTAACACTGGATAAGGGTTGGGAAGCAAAGGCCAATATAACCAGGTTTCGAAAATGGCTTAGCCAATTCTGCCAAAGAGTGGGAGAACTCTGGCTAACATGGCCCATGATAGCCAGGTTTCGAAAATGGCTTAGCGAATTATGGCAAAGAATGGGAGAACTCTGGCAAACATGGTCCACGATAGCCAGGTTTTGAAAATGGCTTAGCCAGTTCTGGTAAAGAATGGGAGAACTCTGGCTAACATGGCCCAATATAGCCGTGATTTCATGGTGGCACAGCCAATATCAGATCCTCATTGGCAACTCTGGGCCTACTTAGGGCCACGCTTTTCCAGTGGCTTTCTAATATTGGCCCGCGGTCATGTGCTACCTGGGGTTAATCCAAAACGGAGACGGGCTAGTCAGAGGGCGCAATGCGAGAAGGGCGGTCAAGGGCATACTTGAGTAGTATTTTAATTATTCTGCCTGAAAGTTCACGCCTCGAACCAAGGGTTAACCAGATTTATTTTAGAGAAAAAATAAGAAAGACAACTTCAAGAAAACTTCGACCGAATCTCCCAATGGTTTATGATGTAAAAAGCTACGTAAAAAAGCTTCACTAAGTTACACTGAGTTACGATGTATAATAGAGAATAGTGAAAAAACCCGAGTGCGAATGTAATTAATTCTGAACTGTGCTACCTCTGAATTCAGGATAGTTTTGAGAAGCTGCCTATCACTCGCCTGGAATATTCGGTGCATATTAGACTAAACCTCTGATTTCTTTTCTCGCATACTACAATAGGCTAGTGACCACATTTGTATTTCTTAAAATTTTACAGGCACTAATTAGACTTGCTCGGAAACGATAGCCTCAAACCATTGGCTTTGAATATTTGGACATTGAGCATTTACTTATATATATATATATATATATATATATATATATATATATATATATATATATATATATATATATATATATATATATATATATATATATGTGTGTGTGTGTATGTATATATATATATATTTGACATGAAATACAAAATAGCTTCTTGAGTCCATAGTCAAAGGCTAGTGGCGGGTGAACTGAATACGACCGCGAATCCGTAAAAAAAACACTGAAGGTTTAGTATCATGCACCATGCAGATGCAGCGTGCGTAGCTAAGCGACAACAAAGCAGGGGAAAAAAATTGTAACCTTTTGTCCCTCACAGAAAGTTTCCCGATGTGATGTTTGCAGCAGTATTGTTGATTTAGCATTGTAAACTGTCCTCGCTTTACATTCTCAATTCTCCAATTCTTTTCAGAAGATAAGGTCTGCGACAATATCCATCCGATAACACGGTTGTATTCACAACGGGTTTACGTTTATAGTAATAGGTAATGTACTGTCCACAAGTTACGTATAGGCCACTTCGGATGCGCGCGCCGTTACATTCATAGCGGCCAACATTAACATACGCCAACAATGTCAAATGGGCAGCCATATTCTAACTAACAGATATAACAAAAGCACTGAGTTAAAAATACAGGTACCGGCATGTAAAGAATGTAGAGGTTTAGCGCCATTTCGTTTATATTGTAGTGAAACAACCTGACCACGTTTAGTTGGTTACCATCACTTGTAGATTCATCTAATAAGCAAGGAGAAGTAATATAATGTATATAATATCCACTTAAAGTTCTAAGAACAATTTTTCCTGAACGCTCTTTGGACTGATGCCTCGCCGAAAAAAGGTCCGCATAATATTCAATTTAGGAATTACATTAATCGAAGACAATTTCGATGCTAAGCGCAGCACTCAGATTATATGGATGGCAGAATTTCGACTCTAAAATTTTAAGTCCAAGGACAATCGCCACATATAAAAGGAAAAGAAAAACACGCACACAAGCACACACACACGAACACATTCTCTCTATACACAGAAGTGGTTTTTTCAAGATAGCTGCTGTTTTTTCTATCATACATTTTTTTACGAAAAGAAACATGCGGAATAGGACGGGGTGGAGCAAAGGGAAGGCTTTAAAACGGGCCTGAGCACCTGAAAGTTGAAGAAAAATCTAAAAAAGGGGTAATGATGAGCTTCCAATCCTCTCGCTGGTTTTGATGTAAGGAGAGCATTTATGACTTTGCATTGCCTTCGTTTTTGGTTGTACAGCAGCGAAATCACTTTAAATCTTGAATTGCGCTCCTCTTCAAGTCAGAATTGCGAAAGAGGAACAACTTTCTTCCGTGGTTCACTGACCTCGTATTTGTTTTCTGCACAGAATGCTCGTGAGCGCACACGGGCCGAATGAAATGTTGGGTCTGCGGATCATTGGGTATGCAGCGAGTAAAATTGAGTTTCCAAGTGCAGCACCGCCCAAAACATAAGGTCGCAATCCATTTGTTTTGGATATTCCACCTTATTTGTTCTGTCTGCTTCCATAAATGGGTTCCAAATCAAACTTCTTTCCAACTTGCAAGGCTAAAGGTTTTGACGTTCAAGTTCTTAGTTTCCAAAGTTTCTTGCTCGAAGGCATGCACAAAAAATAGAATGCTCTGATTACTTTTTGTCTGCGGACAAGGTGCGTTATATTTCTGGCAGCGCTGTCCAAGTCTCCAAGCAGCTGTGCGCGGTCATCTTTCCAGTGTATTAGCTTCATCAAATTATGGGTGTTCAATAATGTGTCAGTTCTTCGGTAATAGGAGCATATTTTTCAAACATTCCGGAAATGCCCGCATGAGTGCACACGGTGCACAAGCCTAAAACTGCTTCGTTTGCGCAGATAATGTTACTATCTTTGTAGTTTTTCTTTTTACATCCTGTGCATTGCCAAACGCAGGCTCTTTGGAATAGTGGTGAAGCTCGTCTACAGATGAATTACTGAGGTTGAAAGCCTGCGAAGCTACTTGTGTAGGTCGGTGATACAGCCAGGTATATCCAAAATATCTGAGTGTGTTTCGAGCCCATCAATAAAAGGAAGACCGTGAAACGTAGCCGACTTTGTCCTTGCCAAATAAGAAATAACAGTCAGTGCATGGTAAGCACCCAGAACATAGACAAAAAACAGGTATCGTTCCTATTAGAAACCGGACTTCACCGATGGCACCAGTTAGGGTGTGGTCTTAGACCTGCCTTCGAGTAACGAATCGGCATCAAGATCACATCAGATGTCGTTTGCTTCCGAATACCTAAACTCTCTTCTGCAACAAAATTATCCAACGATACGAACGAACCTCCATAATAGTCTCTTTCTGTTACTTATTACATTTAGTTTTCAGAATACGGTTCTCATTACGAGAACCGTGCGTTTGCTGTAATCCGGAGGTCGCTCAAAAAGATGTGGCTGCGCGTATTACCGTCTGCCGAAATCCAGGAAGCAACTGCGTGGCAGTAGGCTCAAAAATTTACCATCTGAAATAACGACATTTCTCGCAGTGCGTAGTATCATCTTATTAATTAACTTCCCGCGAGGCATGCAGACAGTGCGTTGGAGTAGCTTGCAGACGCCACCTTTTGACTAATAAATCATCTCCTACCACTCACATCGTTGTGCTGCACCCTAGGGGCTGTAACTTCGAAGAGTGGAAAATCTTCGCAATAATGCAGGCACGTTCGGAAAACAGCCTTCTCCCTCTAAATGAGGTCGGTAGGCACGTATGTGCCTAACCTGCCTAGTGATAACTCTGGCTCTCCCGACAAGAATTCCAGGCCCGTTCACTGATTCGAGAAAAGCGACACAACCTTGCAATTCAAACTAATAACACAAGCCTTGAGCCAGCACCTTCAGGACGCGAACATAGGCAATAAATCGAGACTTTTCCTTTTATTGTCAACGCCTTATCGCAGTTCTCACCAATGTAATTAGAGATTAGTCCAAATAGAAGACTACGATCAAGACTGGGGCCTCAAAATGGAAAGTAAAAAAATATGATTTATCAGGGTGCCTCGTTGTGCCAGTTGCTTCCTCACGATTACAAATGTAGCGCTCGTAACATGAGGACGAAACAAAGCATGTGGTGCCTTCGCACGTGCAGCCTTCTACTTTCCGTGATTTTTTTACGACCGCTTCGTTTGCCTTTAAAAAAAAATCAGAAACAACAGCATTCATCTCTCATAAAGGCGCTCGTCCAGCCGTAGCTCGCAGTAAGCAGCAGTTCTTTGATGATATGAGATTTTCGCCAATCTTGCAACATTACAGCGCTTGCACGGATTGCCTACAATCCACACGCACCACGTCATGAACAATAACTGCGCGGCAGTTACTGTCACCATCATCAGTGCTGTATCCAGTAAAAAGAGAGTGCGGAATGGTTAGAGCAACGTTCGTCGGCTTTCGTTGTACTTAGGGTGAAATTTAGCACTGTGCCCAGAATGGCCGTCATCTGACAGCAAAATTTGTCATGACCCATCAGACAAAGATTCGACAAGTGGAAACTAGCGAGATCGCCTGACTGTTAGGCAAGAGGCAAGAAGCTCATTTTGTACTTGTCGCAAAACCAACGTAGCATTGTTGGCTTCAGTGCCCCTTGATGACAGCGCGGTAATTGTGACTGCATTTGCTACAACACTTTCATAAAACCTCTTTGGCTGTCAACGTAAGCTTTAAGTGGACGCTGCTTTAGAAAATATAAGCTTGATTTTGCTTGTTAGAACACAGGTCAGCTAGTATTACGCATTATCTTATATATCCGTGCTGTAACATTTGCGATCCACTACACTGCCGAGTGTACACCACAGTATCAGTTGCCTAAGTGGACCGGCATAGCACATATAGACTCTTCCCCATCGGCTCTGAATCTGCGTCCGTGATTTGATATATGTGTTTAGGGGCATTGGTTGCATTTTATCTTTGGCTGTAGCAGTGCGTTCTCTCACCTCCTCCCCGGCAGTATGAGCGCGGCTTCATTATGATGCCGTAGCAGACCTGTGGAGTGCTTCGCGCACCCTAGCATCAAATTCGAATTAAGTTCTACGCTTTGAAGCAAGAAGTAAGGAGCTCTTCGATACAATTTATGTGAACGGGGTTAATAAAAAAGCATTCCTGAAGAATGTGAACAGAAGAAGGAAACATATCCTAGTCATTCCATATACGTAAACTCCTACCGTTAGAAATTACTTCGCTTGTTTTGAATTCACGACACCTATCCAGAATGAAACGGGCGTTCTTTCGCCCGGAAATAAATATGCACGATAATAGCAAACGTTATATATGAGAACATCTTTATATGTGCGATGTTGACCTGATAAACTCGGCACGGTTCAACTTTTTCTACCCTTAGTACATGGAAGAACACCAACAAGATTTAATCTTACGAAACCTCACTTAACCGGCTCTCATTCTGTGTATCCGCCGCAAATTCGCACGACATCACCACGTTCTCACTCAGTCAGCAAGTCTGAACTTCTTGGAGACACACATATGCGTAAAGAAAGGGCAGGCAGTCAGGACGTATCTCGTGAGCGGCTTATACACCCATGCACCAAAGAGCATTCTTCTATAGATAATGACGTTTTTTAATATGGCGGTTCGACGTACTGAATCATTATGCGGCTCATCAGCAGTCTAAGCAGGCCGACGACGAAAGGAAAGCCAAACGGAGCCCTAGAGTCTTCCAATGCACGTAGACATTTTATAGTTCTGAGGGCCCTTTGAGGCTCCGTTTATAAGACTGCGCGGGTCAAGAGCAAGTCATCCTTAGTTATTCGGGTGCGAGCGACTCCATGCGAGTACAACACCACTGCGCATGTCCGGTAAGTTGTTGGCCAGCCGCGCGGTGAGCGTGCGCGTCATCTCGCTAGCGGCAAGATATAAATGAAGCGAGCAGCGCATGTGGGCAGCTGTGCGGGGCTGCGCTCCCCTTGCACTTTGCTGTCCCGCGGCGCTGACCAGCCAACAGCCAAGATCGGCCATCGGCGAGCCGTTCATGGGTGGCGGTCCGCAGGAGTGGCCTCCTTCCCGGACGCGGCGCAGCGGCTCCAGAAGTTAGTCGCTGTGACACCCGCAGCCCTGTCATTTCGGTGGAGTTGAGGATTGAGGACCTTCGCGTGGTTTTTTTGTATCGGAGAGCATCCTGTTGTCTTAGGTTAGTAACCTAGAGCTGTGTCGTTGTATTGGCAGAACAGCCGAATTATCTTTGATCGTTACAGTACGCGTGAGTTGGTGGAGCTTCGTCGTTAGAAGTGTCTCTTGTATCACGGCTAGCGGAGCGTAGCACAGCTTTATGGAACCGCCGTAAGAGTGCCTTCGTTGTAGCTTTAAGGAACTCGGACGGTATCGTGGTATAGGCACCATGCAGTGCTTAGGCCATGCGGCAGTTGTTCTAATGCAAGCCTAAAAATTGCTGCCTTCAGCATCTTGAGTCAGAAAAGACGCGAGAGCACATTTGAGACGATTAAAGGGGCACGTGTGGCTGATAACACGTAGGCTCTCTCCGCATAGCAGATAGCTGACACACGCAACGCGTGGCTTTGGCAGAGCACGGAAGCTCATGCCTGTAAACGCAGGAAGAGTATGTAGAAAACCACTATAGGTTCGTCTAAAAAATGCTTGCTCCTATCGATACTCTGTGTTGCGGTGCGGTGAACTGCAGCGGTGGCCTACTGGTTGAGCATCCGCCTCGCATGCGGCAGGTGCGGAGTTCGATCCCCAGTGCCATTGTATCGCCGGGTACCCACCGGTGATACAATGAGTACAAGCTTCCCCTGGCCAGGTGCTCGTTTTATTGAGGGTTAAATGCTTGGGAATGGGTCTGACCCCCACCTTGAGCATACGAAAAAAACCTTCGGCCATGGCGCTCATTGGCCCCAGATGCCTTCGCGCCATAAAAATTCATTATCATCATCGTCTGTGTTGCGGTGCTAGGTTCGACTCGGTAAACTTAATTGGAATTTGCCCATTGCTCTAGTCGGGCACTGCACGTTGCTTGAACCGCAGTTCGGGTACACTGGTCTCTTGTACGTTTCAGCGTTGTTTTGTTAGCCCGTTATGAACAGTGTTGTCGGGAGATAACATGGCCGCCCTAAAGGCAGAGGCGCACTCATAGTAGGAGAGCGTGATCTGAATGTCATTTTTTAGTCTGGTGAAAGATATCCCAAAACAATACCGCATCACGACATAGTAAAAAGGAATGATTGATAATCTATAGTTGCTGGCAAAGCCGGATATTCACTGACCATAGCATAAATGTCCTCTTGGCATGAACCCACATTTTTTTTCAACGTGTAAAGTGCGACGTGGAAAATTTGAAATGTGAATGTTTTTTTGTGGCCGAGTGAATACAATTTCACTGCATTCACTTCATTGCACCCTTTTTGAAGAAGTCTAGGAAGTATATTCAATCAGAAGCTTTCTTATCTGCCTTCTTGAGAGGCCGAAGAAGTACTCAAAGGAGACGTGAATGGTGAGCAAGTCAAATGAGCAAAAAATATTTTAAGGAAATCTGTTAAGGTCCCATCATCACTATGTGCAGTGGGGGCAAATTTAACAGAAAAGGCAGGCGAGCAGTCAGATACAAATTAAGCAGGAGTAATTTGCTCATTGCTGTTTTGAAAAACGGGACCCTAAAAACAAGTTGATCGACATAGAAGGCACAAGATTAGCTGCACGAGACGTAGACGGAAACAAACCGTTTCGTCTCATCAGCTCCCATCGAAGCGCCGCACAAAAGCCGCAAAAATTCAATGCAGCGCCTGTCCCTTCCTTTCAGCGGACAACATGCAGATGACATTCGCCACAAAGAAGACAGAAACCTCCTAACTCAGTAACATAGAAACCTCTTAGTGAGACCCATACTGCAAAAAGTATGCACAGAAACCCCCAGATACTGCAAGGCTTCGTAGGGCCAACTGATGCTACTAAAAAGGCTTAGTTCAGTAGCACAGTGGTCTAACAAAATCTCCTTTAATTCCCATGCTACGGTGCTGCGCGCGAGGCAGTGCGTGTGCACGGTGCGTGAACACGGTGCGGTAAGTGCGTGTGGATATATTATATTACAGGTAAATATTGTAAAAAAAGTTTCTGCGTTGATGCAAAGGTACCGCGTACTGAAGACATTCCCTCGACTAGTGGCCACGCTGCTTGCCGCAGCCACCGCGATGTGTTTCACTGTCTTTATAAGTAAAATATTCGCTGAACACAATCTTTTAATCAGTCGACCTTTAAGCGTTTACAGAAATGTCACAGAGCAGGCCCCATCTCCAAACGTGGCCGCCTCGCATGGCAGCCCAGATCTTTTCCTTTGCTGCAGGTGCGGTAAACCTCGTCACAGCACTCTCTCCGTGTTCTCGTCTCACTCTTCTTTGCACCTTGTGTTCTTATCAAATGAATTAGTACAAGGCTTTACAAAAAGATAATACGAAGAGGAAGGAATATGAAAACGATCAACTCAGAAATATCAATACTTTTGAGCGGACGTCACAAGCGCGCAATGTCATAGTAGCAAAGAAAAAATACAAATAAAGGGCACTGTATGCAAGTAACTTCGAATGCGTTTTCCCACTCGTATGACAGCAAAGATAACGCACGACCTGAAAAACAAGCAAAAATTTGTTATGCTGTTCACAAATTTTCACGAAGGAAGCCAAGTGTGAAATTTCTTTTTTCCTGGACACTTCAATTCCACACGCGCTTAGGCCGCATAAGCTGCCACTGCGCGCCTACAATGCAGTGTATTCCGAGAGAAATACATCCGCCGTTCTTCCCAAGTGCACTGGCCTGCCGTCATCATAAATCCGGGTAGAGCCACAGGACGGGCTCACTTTCTCCACAGTCACTCGTTCCCCGTTTTATCCCTCGCTTCCCGGGCGCTAACGGACCACATGATGTACCTCACCCGCTATCTTTACGACACATCCGCGTGTACTCGCAATTCCAGCCGCATGAGGCTCGGCTTAGCTGCACGCAGCATCAATGCCGGCGATTTTTTTTTTACGACAGTGTGCCTGCTGGCATAAAGTATTCGCGAATCGGTCTTGCACAACTAGCTGTGCAAACTCCTGCGCTAGAGCATAGTAACTCGGCAGCATCCTAGCCTTGCGTAATACTATCGGACAGATTCCAAGCTCTGTCTGAATTCAAATAATAAAATTTCGGACATCGTGTGTCACAGGGGCGCTTCTGCGGCTGTTATTCCGGCCCATCCACACATAAATCATTTTTTGGGCGTGGGTGTTCTGCTCTATCGTTCTTTCCTGCAAATAGTGCAAATATTGTTCATATCACCTGGCACAAGGCCTATGAAAGAATGTTGGTGTCAGACAATCCTATTAATTAGTACGGCTTTCCGTGTGGTGTTCTCTGGGCCATGGTATTTTTTATAACCCTTTCTTATTTATTCCCACATAGTAAATTGTTTGGGGCGACCAAGGCGCTTCGTTCGAGCGAGCGTTTCTTAACGTTAATGACGAAACTTTCTGGGGACACATGAAGACGCAGCCTTTCACAAATGGAGCTGCAATACACAATAGTGAAATTCATATCTGGAAAACACAAGACATGAATAATGTACGCAAGGGACGGCCCTGAACTTCGTCGTTCTAGGTGCACTTTTCATACCCTTGTGTCGTGTTTCCCAGCTCTGGTTTTCAGTTCGTCAGGCAGATCGCAGAAACCCGGACATATCAGTACGCACTGACTTTTGTAAAGCCATGAGGAATAGCGCTAAAAACACGACACAAAGAAAGACACTTGCAGTACGAGCGCGAACTAACAGCTTGATTTTTCAGCAGTTGTCACGAGCAAATATATAATAGTGGGCGCATGTGCGTTAGGTGCTTTCTGACAGACTTGCGAAAAAATGCAGCCATCAACAAAATTATAGCTTTTCAAGACTTTCCAAGCCTTTGCAATTCTTCATGGCTTTACCACACGAAAACCAACTATCGCGACAGCTCTTTCTAATGCATTCATGGTATTTGCAAAATACTCAGCCTGCTCTTATTAATATTATTAGCTATTCGCCTTAACATCTCATAAATGACCACATGGTATAGAGGCAGCATTACGCACGCATACCAGTTGCTTGGGTTTTATATACGGTCATGCAGATTGTTTTTTGCTTTCATCTTTTTTGGTACACACTCACGCACGGCCCAACCCTTGCGCTGTCTGCCGATTCCTCGCAAAATATTGTCATCTCCTTTGAAGAAATAATGAGATACATGCAACTCCATCTGGTCGGCACTGCAGCATTGTAGGAGCAGAACGAGGCGAAGACTTCAGCCGAACAGCAACAGCTCATCCGAAACGCACCCTACTTCTCTTTAGTTCCATAACTTAAATCACGAAATAAAATTCTTTGACAGGAGAGCCTAAAGCAGGAACAATTTCTAATTAGAATCAAGGTTGCTGCTCTATGCGCGTGTCTAAGCCACTCGTTCTCTCTCTGTATCGATTTCTCGTTTTCACGTTTTCGAGAATTCTTTCAGAGAGGCACGTTGTCATGAGCTTCTCGCTCATTGCTAGTAAGGGTGGCGGTACGGAGACGGCCGAATAATGCGAAACTAGAGCGGTGAAAAGACAGCCCGCGTCCCGCTGTCTCCTTTTCCCGTGTCGCATTAGGCCGCTGTGGCAGACAGCTACGCGATGCATTCCAACTAGCGCGTCCCTACCCTACAGCTTCCTCAGCTTGCTGATGTCGTTAGCCGTATTCATGGAAATGACAAGCGCTGAATGAGGTGACAGCGCGAGGAGGTTGTAGACAAAAAGCAGGAGGCTTAGGTCCCGACCGCCGTAAAGCAAGTCACGGTTGCCTCATGAGTGTGGATTTTTCTGCGTACGGGGCTCAGAGGACTGTGTTAATGCATAAACATCGCCAGAGAGAAATTGCGCGAAGTTATTTTAACCAATATGTGATCTCATTATCTTGAGAATATCAAATTCAACGCTGATGCCTGTTTGTTCTGAGGTATTGCACTAGTATGAAAACAAAAAATGTTTTACCATACATGAAATCATTTCCAACGTACTGCGCATGCAAACGCTAATAAAACATAGCTTACACTTTGTTGAAAGTACTTCCGTTTAGCTTCAGTACTCACAGCCAACCAAATCCACCAAATGTCCGAAAATATGTGAAGTTGTTTTGCACCGGTAGCCACAAAATTTACGTCTTTTTTTTCATTAGACGTAGCAATTCTAAAAGGAAGGAGCGTAAACGACACCAATTCTTTCAAATCTCTGCCCCTTCTTCATTTTCTTCAGTCTCGTTCTTCCCAAAAGGGTCAGATGCCCACGTACACTAAAACTGCTTCCCCACCGCAGCATTGGCCACCTGGTTTGGGTATCCGCCTAGCATGCTGGAGGTGCGGGATTCGTTCCCCAGTACTGCAGGTTCGCACCGGTAAATAAGGACACAAACTTTCCCTGATCTGTTGTTCGGCTTATCTGGAATGAAATACTTAGAAAAAGGCCCTTTTAGCCCAACTTGTGTGGAGAAAAAAACCGCATGCCATGGCTGTCTTAAGTCAGAACTTCCGTATAGCCTTAAAAACTCTTTGTGATAATATCAAATGTACTTTCGCGCCTTTCCTTATACAGCTTGTAGCACCAAAGAGGCGCACGCTGTCTGGCTTCGGAAGAGCAAGGATGATAGTGACACCAGTTACGGCAGTAATATAGTGTGAAGCGTCCCCAGTGCGGACATGCGATACTACTATCTCTGAGTTTCCACACGATCACCGCTACTCTATTATCTAATAAGTGTATGGGAACGGGTTCGCGAATATTTTCTGACCACGCATTTGCGGGCAGCTGTAGTAGTGGTTTCTTAAAATAATAATAAAAAGGAAGGATAAGATTTTTGCTAGCCCCGGCATCTGTCATCGCTACTTAAGCACCTGAGCTGGGGCAGCGGAAATCAAGAATATCAGGCAGAAGGAAGAAATGAAAGAGATGAGGGGACAGGAAGAGAGGATAGGGCAAGAGATAATATACACAAACTATTTACACAATAAGAAATGTGAACAGGTTGCGCGTGTGATTAGTTCATGATGAAGCAGCGCGCAGTGTTTACTGGCAGCGTCTTATGACCACGCTTCATACCCAATCACCACAATGAATGAATTAAGCGCAAGACAAAATGAGCGCGTTGAAGGCGCTCACCTGTGATCACACGTGAGCGCGCGCCGCTCCCCAAGACGAGGAATGTATCGAGAAGCACGTGCAGGGAATTGACGTGTGCTCGCCGAATGGTGTTACGCGTCGTCAGTGAAGCACCCATCACTAATGGCTGAAGGTGCCTTCAGCCATAAAGATTCAGCCATAAAGATCACGCGGCAGCACGCGGCGACGGCGTTCACAAAGTGAGCGACAGGGCTTGCGCTTCTCAGAGGTAAGAAGTCTCTGCCGACTTTTTTGTAGCACTGCAGTGTTTTTCTCTAGAGCCTTTCTCTTGTTGTGTTCATACGACAGTCGACCGTACAATGTTAATAAAATTTTTGTTGGTACTATAAATATTGCTGTTCTTACAAGTTCATGGCCAGAAATAGTACAAAAAATGTATTGTGAAGGCAAAAAATGTTGTTGTAGTTTTCCGCAAAGAGAAACGAAAATACCGCAAAGAAGCAATGCCATAGGCCAGAAAAGGAAAAGTACACTCTAAGCCAAAAAAGACTAAAAGGTGGTGAGAGGTTAGTCTCTTTGGGGACCAACTGATTTGCCACAAGCATTAGTCCTTTTCGGGATCCACTGCAAAGAGTGGAACTGTTGGTTCCCTAGAAAAGGAGTGCAACAGTTAGTCCCCCGGAGCAGTCTTTGCAGGAAAAAATGCTAACGAAGCGCGATTTCTAGTGCAATTTAGAGCGGGATTGTCCGGGCGGAAGCACTAATTACATAGAACACTTACACAAACCACTACCAGTCATTAGAACAAGGAAGGAAACAGAAATCAACACACATGAAAATACCAGGATTCGAACTCACCACCTTTGGACCGGGAACCCGAGCAAGGGCCGGCCGTCATGCCGTCTAACTGGATTAGCAACTGACCGAGGTGAAACGTAAGGTGCCTGTGCACACCGAGATGTCCGTGCGTGAGCTCAAAGCCGTACGTGAAAGTCGCTAAGATCTACTGAAAAGTACATCCAGAAATGTGTCAGTGGTCGTCATCCACACTACCAGGAATATCTAATCGCGGAGGAATTTTTTTTTTCCGACGCGGGGGTCTGTTTATTATAAAGAATTTTCCTGAACATAACACGGCAGCTGCTGCCTGCCCTGTGCTTGTGCCGCTGATGGCTATCAAGCGATCACAATAGCTTACTGCGGTATCAAAGACTAGACTCGCAATCTAAAACAAAGGGAAAGAATGAATAGACAAAAAAGCTCCAAAGTATGGTCCCGGCAGTGATTCTTTCCTGGAAATGGTGGTATGTTTAAAACTGGCAGAAAGTCATTGCCATATCCGCTTTGCTGCTAACGAAAGAAAAGAGCAGCATATTAATGAAGGAGCACCACTTCATATGGATTTGCTGAAGGAGTGAATGCTGAAATACATGATAGCGCAACAGTTGTGCAATAGTTGTCTCGTGCCTATTGTTTCCTGTTGACTCATTATAACGAAGCACATGAACATTTTATCACCACAAGCGTGTTGCACCTATTTTTCTAACAAAAGTAAAGGTCAATAGTAGTGATGTGTTGTTTCGTGCCTTTCACAAATATGAACACTATTAAGGTACTCAAATTATCAGGCTGCCGAACTATAAGTGCAGAGCTTCCATGATTTAACGCAATGTTCGGGCATGTCGCGCTGACAAGCCACGAGTACAGCGCCAAATAACAAATGGGTATCACTTTTACCCTACTGGGCTCTTAGTGCATGCTTTAGAAGCTATTTTACTCCGTCCCTTTTATGATATTCCTCCTAGTCTACACTGTTTTGAAGTGCTTAAGCCACCTTTTTTTTGCTTAAAGCCGACCGTCAAGCGTTCGAAGTTCACTTTACGAAAAAAAACGCTTTGGATGAAGAGAGTGAGACAGGAACCGGCAGGTAACCGAGATGTGAAAGTAAAAGTGGTAGAGAAATTCAAGGCGCGAAGCCCGGATTCCCTGGAGCAAACTTTTTCACCGGCCTGTGCCTAGAGGTGCAGTTCCAATGTTTCTCCAGTGCTCGTATAGAGAAGCCGCTACGAAAACGCCTTAAAAGCATGCGCTTTGTGATGACTGGGTGGGAGGTTCCTGTTCTGGGGCGTGCTCTTTTTAGTGCGCTTGGTGTGTTATCGAAGGTCTACGACGCGTTTACGGGCTCGACAGCACAAGGCCAGAAACATTGAGAAAAAGGGTTGCAGAAGGATAGCGGAAGCCGTAACTAATGAAATTCTGCAGGTGTGCTTCCTATAGCGTGCTGCCGAGTTGCACCAGCTGTTGGTTGAAAGCAAATTTCAGCAACTAAATAGATCTTATTTACTTGCGGCACCAATTTCCTTCAGTTCCAGCCCCTTATTCAATAGGTAGGGAGCATTCTTTATGACCGTCATCACAGGATGCGAATTCTTTAAAGCATGACATATCTTTACCGTATGTCATGCCATGCTCGGTGGTCTGTTTTCTGCGCATCTTTGGATTAACTCAAACCAATACTTAGTTTCTCAAATTGAAGTCAAAATTAGGGAAGACGAAGTAACTCTCTCATTCCTCCGCGGGCTCGTAAACCGCACCTCGAGAAGATTTGTTGCCCTTAAAGGGTGTCCGGGCTCCGAAATTTCTTTGTCCTATCAAAACGGAGTTGAAAAAGAAAATGAAATGTGAAAATTTGTCCAAGGTACTGCCGTTTCAAGCATGTGAAGCATTTAGCAAACTGTGGTTTGATAAGTGGAGCACAGCAGACTCTCCAGAAAGTGCTTAGAAAGCTTATGCAGGGGTCCCTCGGAATGCGGAAAAGGGTAAACTTGACAGAATTATCTTTCTTTTTGAAGCACGTAGTCCAGAAGGAGAGGAAGTAAAATTCACACTGGAGCATTAAAGCGTGAACATTTTTGTTTTAATCCTTCAATTTATTTGCTGACTTTTATTTTTCTAACCGTTTTTCAGCAGGTAGCGGTTGAGAAATCTGCAGGCACACAAACAAAAAGTCTACACACACACAGAGCTCTTCAGAGTATCGACGTCCAGAAATTGGCTAGGTGTACTTAGATAGTACAGCGGGCGTTACTCTTTTTTTTTTGCAAGGCTGCTGAAGAACAAACTTGTGAGACTAGCGGAGACGTTTAAACTGACACGAAAGCAAGCAAAAACATCGCATAAGACATAACAGTGAGCTCACCTCGTTTGCTCCTCCAGGAAGATAAGCGGACAGGTTGAAGGTCATTGCGAAGAAAAAGAAGCTTAAAGAAGAACTGCCGTTACTAGCTTGAAGAGGCAGAAACAAGGGGGAAAATATTTGGTAATGGCAATAGAGAAACGAAATTGAAATGAGAGCCAATACTTCCGGCGGATTTACTGGCGATAAAAATTTTGCTGCAAGATTTATCATAAGGATTATCCTGTGTGCGCTAAAGCTAGACACGATTATGTTCTAGAAAGGAGGAAGAAAAAAATTTCATTTGAGGCCCGCACTAAGGCCCCCATCGCTTCTGAGTCAACAACAACAGTGAAGAATGCTTGCTGCGGCAAGGCCCGGTGATAATCCGCCGAGCCCGAGTGAAGCCAAGCACTCCAGGAAGGAGGGGAAGGAAGATAAGGAGGGCTAATAGCTGCGTTACATGAGCAGAGAATGTGTTCTGTGTCTGTCCTGGTCTCTGGACAATTTGGAGAGTGAGCTGTGTCATACCATCTGAAGTTGTAGAGCATTAGTGGAGAAAAGAGATTGTTGGTTTGAACTCTGCACAGGTCGTCTGCTTGTTTCGTGTTCAGTTACTCCAATGGTACATAAGTTTCCGTGCTTACAGGCGAGTGAAGAGAGCTGAAACATAGTAACTATGTGAAAGTGCGTTGTGCTGTGGCTTTCCTTGGCATGACCTGCTATGTCCGATGCCATTTATCATGGTGCGCATCGATGAGAGACTAGCCGAAGCAGATATAAAAAACAGGAATTATTTGTCGCGCAAAAAGAAGCCGTCACATAAATGCCCTTTTTATTACTGGTTCACCACAATGCTGACGGTCGACCTGCCTTCTTCAGTGAATTGATTCTGCGTATATACTGTTTATCAACCCGAATGCATAAATCTTAGTAGTGGCATGACGAAACTGTTTTCGAAATCCGTTCTCTCCACAAAAAAAAACATCTAGTTTCCTGAGCGCTTCTTTTCTTGTTTTTTACGCTATCGCTTCAGATCTCAGGGCAACCTTTATTATATATATTTTATTTTATTTTTTTCATAGTGTAAATAGGTATATACGTAGCGATATTCCATGATGAAACTCCCAACACTTTTGTGACTGAGTGTGAAGGAAAAATAATGATTGAATAACTTATCAGCAACAGAAGCCTGGCTCGTATATAGAACATTGTTTTGGGCCTCGTCATGGGCAGGTAGAGTTCATGGGAATAAGGGCAAAACATTGCTTAGGACAGCGTTAAATAAAAAGATTAAGAAAAAGCGTCACTGTCCGCAGCCCAGTCACGCTGATGCAACTCAGCAGCCGAGAGGCTCGGTTCCGGTTGTCGCCCACAGGTGCAGGTGAAAGCGAGCCATAGCGTTGCGCCTAAGCGTTCCTCGTGCCTATATAAGGTTTTTTTATAACATTTGGCAGGGCTGAAGTTACTTCCTCCAAGCAGTGCCACTTTTACAAAGGTTCGTAAACGAGCGCCTTTCGAAAACTTTCACCACTTTGAGCGCATCCGGAAGTGCCAAGTAAACACCTTCAAGTAGTAGAAATTTCCAGCAGCCTACGGAAGTGCTCTCTGTTATTTAGGGTACTTTAACACCGTTTAGTTCATCACTTCTTTCTTATATATACTTCAAAGTCACGCCCTGCGTTCGCAGACTCTGAAATTACAAAAAAAGCATGAGATTCACTTTTACGCCGCCTCAAGTATAAGACGGGTGCTCTGTCTTGTGCATGCGCATAAGCCCTTGTGAATATGCACATGAGGTCTTGGTTATTTCTTCAATAACCTTGTTTGCTGGGTTAGCGTCCGCTAACCCAGCAAGCGGACGCGAACTTGCGCACGTTTTTTGGTCAAGTCAGCAGCGCCGCCCTCTGCTGAAGAAAGTTTCCTGCAAAACAAATTTACGAAAAAAAGCAAGACTAATGCAGAAACAGTTGACCCTTCGAATGGGTGCCTCGTCCGACAGGAGGAGAGTGCATGAACGACAGATTTATGAGCTCCCAAAGCGCTTGAGAAGAAGGGGGGGAGGGGGGGAAGCGTCTTTCTAATAACCACCCGTTGCCTAGACTTTCCTAAAGAGCTCTTTAAATTTTCTAGGCAATTAGGTTATTGTCCAAGTTCGCTGCTCCTGATGCGGTTTTATTTTAATTCTGCTTTTTTCAACTTGGCAATGTCATTAATAAAATAACCTTTATCACTCAGCTCTCCTTTATTTCTAACTTCTAATCGGTTTTACTTGAACTGCATGCATTTCTGGCAACTCCGTCTCCTTCAAAGCGCATGACAACATGCACCTTTTCTTTCAGCAGTCTGCCTCCTACAGTTTAGAAATCAAGTTCTGACAATCTAGGACTGCGAGACAGACATAACTCGCTTGTACTTTTTTTGGCCTCAAGACTATTCTTGTAGTGAACTAACCCTGCTGGTGAAGGAACCGTTTTTTTCGACGTGTACTTAATTATATCGCAAGCCTACAGCATCTGCGTCTTTCTTTACATTAATATTCCGCTTCCTGCACTGAAACCCTTAAACTGAACGGCGCCCCTTCTACTCTAGCTTTTGACCTTTGTCTGTCCTATAAATGATAAAAATCATCCTCACCAGTAAACTCCTTGTTCTCCTCGCAATCCGCCCTTATAGCTTTTGCCGAGCGGTATTTGATAGCCTCATATGTTGGAGTGTCAGTGTTGTGAAGGTGTCATTTTCTATGGTGATTGCTCTTCGCATGCGAGATCCAGAATTGGTTCTATGCCACTGTGAACAAAGCGCACTTTGGCGATTTGCACTTAAGCATTTGCTCGGTTTGTATTATGTTTGAGCGAGTGGCAATGTTAATGACTTTTTTTCTGACTGGTTGGTGCAACGTGTGTGGATCCTCTGGGGCGCTATGTTTTTATATGTGCGGTCTGTTCTGAGTTTCATGGAAGAAACGCGTGTTTTTTCTAAAGGTTCACTCATAAAAAAACTGTTTTATCTTTGTTTGCGCATGGTTTTTTACGTTATTTTTGGGATTAAATGTCCTCAGTAGGCGAAAATCTAATTGACCTCACCGTCCTGCCTTCGCCTCATCGCCTTGCTGATCGTTCTGTGTATAGCAGACATATTGATATAGTAGGTTATCAAAGAAACTCGCCACTGAGCCTAAAATTTGGTTTGTTCCTCTAAGTATATAAACTTTTACTCCGGGATGTGATATGCCTTCAAATTATTTCAAACAGCTAAAACTTGTTAAATTTTAGTTCTGCGTACACAGAGGAACTACACTAGTGCTAACTGAGCTGACCTTCTCTTCTTGAGCAATGTTTTGGTATTTTGGCCCGCAACCTAAGTGGCAGCATTTAGATGAAGGCGGAATGAAAAAAGAACTGATGCGACTATTTTAGACATGCTAAAAAGTTCAAAATTCTGTATTTTCTTTAAACTTTCATGATGAGCTGTTTCACATAATTACAGTGCTCTCTTTGGTTGCAAACTTTACCTAAAAGAGGAATAAAGTTTTGCGCACACAACAGTGGAGCTAAAAGCCCGCGCAGTTGCCTCGAGCAATGTTTGCATGACGCGCTTTAATAATAAATCTCTTTAAATCGATCAATCAATGCAGTCATAAAGCATTATCAAAATAACACTCTCAAAGCAATCATTAACTATTCGTAATGAAACTACGTTGTGTCTTCCTGCGCATGCACCAAAAATATATAGCTTCCAAAATGATGTATATGCATCTCCTCTTAGCTCAAGAACTTTCCCTATAGATTTGAAACTTCTCTGACTGGCCCTCGCCTATTGCATTCGCCTGCAAATGATTGATTATGTGCGAAAACCCTGTTCTACGTCTTTAGCTGAATCCTTCATTCTTATCGAAACGCAATTGAAGAAAACTACATCTTTGTTTTTTTTTCTCTTTGCCGTTATCGACAACATCAGGTATGCGCATTACTTCCAGGTAAGTTTCTACAACAAGCAACAGTCAACTAGGTTTTCAATGCCTCAGCATGATGCACAAACGACTAAGGAGAAGAAGGTACCTTACTTAATTCTTTTCACAAGTGTACACTCGTTTACCTTGTTTTTGCTGGCTGCTGATATGCGATTAAAAATAACTGCAAACAAGGAGCTTAGTATGCGGATGCTGAGTCTGATAAGCAGCTTGAATCTTGGTCATGAATTTTTATATGGTCCCTGCATTAAAATGCAGTTTTGTTATAGGGCATATTCTGGTTTTTAAGAAATTAGGCAGCACTTCATACTCTCCATACACCAAAGTCTTCGAAGCATCTTGGACGTCAACAAACCCGCCTATGTATTGTAGGGCCGCGAACCGATGCTGGCACGATGAACTAAAAGGATACTAAATGAAGACAAGCTCACCAAGCTGTTGTTTCAAGAAAAACACGGTGCAATACTAAAGGGCGGTCCTTGACGAGACCTTTGCGTTTGAAAGGGTCTTCTCTTTTTCCTATTTAAGTGACTTCAAACTGCTTATATCTTACTCGCCTGCTAATCAGAAGATAATTTTGCTACGACAAGCCACTAAAGGTGCTGTCCCATCTTAAGGAGAGATTACTACGCTCGCTCCTCGCCTGCGGTTTGCGTAGCCTTCATTGGATTACGGTATAATTTCAAAGGACTCCAAGTCTTCAGCTTCTTTGTCCTCTCGTGGGACAAGGTTACATTGGAGGTAGATAGTTTGCCATTAAAGCTCTTCGTTCACTTCAGGTAAGCATATTTTATTTTTTTAACCCACCTTCTATTTCCGAGGGTATTCGTCAATGTCAACAAATGAAAAGTAATTGTAGGGTAGGCGTCTCTGGAAAAAAAAGCGAGCCTCCTGTTCCCATTTACCACTCCAAACAACTTAGTGGTTCACTTTCAGCGGTTTTTAACATCTTGTTGCAGTGGCATCTCTGGACACGCGACGAAGACGAAGCGGCACGACCCGCGTGAGCGGAAAACAGTCCCTACTCAAAGATTTGAATAGGAAAGGTACCAGATCTGGAGTCCAGCAGACGACTGACCTGGAATCTGTTTCCATCATCTTAAAAATGCGGTAGTAGTATACTATTAGTAAATTATTCTATTTATACTTTTGTCACTTTCAATCGGGCCTTTAACTATTCATGAATTAAAGCTGAATGAATCTGTCATCAATGCCGATAGCGAAAATTAGGACAATCCCTGGTTTCAGTGGCGCAAAAATGTTAACGCCGTGGAAAGGTTCGAGGAAATATAGGATAATATTCCTAATAAGTAGTCTTATTTAACATTTCCATGAAACAAAAGGCGGATAAGCTGACACCCCATTTAGGATTGAAAACATCTATGTATAATTAATTTATTTTCCGCCTCAGGCAAACTTTTATATCTGTAGTAGAACGCTGCGCAAAACCTCGGCTTAAAACTGCATACAAATAATTACACTAATATTTTCCATTGACCAACAGCAGACGGCAACAAAAAAAATTTCCATATCCCCCTATTCTTTCCATGGTTTCGATGGCTGTTAGCTTCCTTAAAATGTGCCACCTTTAGGCAGCCAGTGTGAATCAAGCCATTCCTTCTTACTCTCACGTGCACTTACATGTGCAATCTCCCACTATTTCGCGCATGAACTGTTGATCATCTAAATTACTCCGTTCGCCAAACACTGCCTTAGCAGTTGTGTTGAAGAAAGAACAACTAGAACACAAAGACTGAAAAAGCAACTATTTTTGGGCATCGGTGCGGTAATGACACTCTCTGTTCATCTCGGCCTCCCGTGCTGACTTAATTTCCAATTTGGCCACCACAGCTGTGGTCAGTGGCCACCGCAGCAAACGTCGCTGCCTACGACAAAAAAAAAATGAAACTTTTCCGTTGGTTTTTAGCTTTCTATGTTCGCCTTTCTATCATTCAACCTTAACGTTCTCACTAATGATTAACGTTATCCCATGGGAAGTGCATCATTAGTTTCGCTGTTGTATTTAAAACGCGTTGGGCATGTGCTCTCTGGAAAGAAAGACGGCGTGTTCTGAAACGCTCGACGCATTGCCAGTTAAGGAGATTTGTCTAATCTAAAAGTCAAACAGCATGGCGGGCATCAGGGAAGTTTTGGAGAATGTCTGAAACCGAAACATATTAACTAAGATTTGCTTACAACAGAAAACCGGAAACACTTTTATACCTGCACGGTGATCAGTGGGCACTGTGATCAGTGCCCGTCTTGTTACCGCTCCTAGTTTCCTCCTCACAGCGACAGAAATGGAGGAAGGGGAATGAAATGTCGTTCAGGCAGAATTTTCAATCTCTGTGCTTAAAAGTGGACTCATTGTTGTAAAGTGTGCAGACTGTTACGCAAAGTACGGTGTGAATCAGCGAACACTTTCAAAGATTTTCAAAGATCGGCCTTTTAGGGTAAAATTATGGCTTTTGCGGCGTAGTCATAAAACTATTGGTGGACACCAGAAAACTCTTGATACGCCTTAAGTATAAAGCTGGTTAACTAATTTTTAACAATTAACTTTTTAACTATTAGAGTTAGGCAGCTAGTTGCAATGAGAGATTTGTAGCCGGTCGTTAGTAATAGCTATATCAGTTTTTAGAATATCGAAAACATGATTACCCTTTGTGGTGTGTCTCAACAAACATTGGCTTTTTCGACTAGTTTCGTGCACTGCAGCGGTTGCCTTGCCTGCATGCTTTCGAAGGCGCATGTATTTCCGCAGGATGCAGCCAAATTTTTTCCAACCAGAGCAGCGAGAGCAATCGTGTTCTCTACATTCTAAACACTGATATGGCGATTACTAAGGCCCGGCTGCAAATATCTAGTTGCAAACAGACTGCCTATCTGTGATAGTTAAAAAGTTAGTTATCGAAAATTAGTTAACCAGCCTAATACTTCAGACAATTCACCGGCTTTCCGGTGTCCGCCAACAGTGGTGATACCATGCTGCAAAAGCCATATTTTTACCATAAAGAGACTATTTTTGAAAATTTTGGAATTCTTTCCTCAAAACACCTGGTACAGTAGTGCGCAATGGTGTCATGATGCGCATCAGGCTGGCAGAGAGAAAATAAACTTTTTAGGCGAAATAAACGCAGTTAAAGATTAAAAGCACATTTATAAAGTAAGCACTCTTAACTAATCAAAATTCCTGGTAAATAATTCGTCTTTCGTATTTCAAAGGCTTTATTGAAACACTCTACTGCCTTAATGGTTTTTAGCTGTATTTCATAAGGCGTAACAAGCGAAGGTATGGGAATGATACAAAGAAATATCTAAGACTTGAAAGCCAGAAACACTGGTTCAGTGTCAGAGCGGCTTTCTTTGGGTGTTAAGCATGACGACTGCATTTCATTGTGCACGCATCAAAGAGTTGTTGCTGGTACACTACCGAAAACAAACTCTAACGCAACAATTGTGCAATATACGAGAAATGTTACCCTAAAGATATGGCGATTTTTGGCGTAGCTTTTTTTCTCTTAACAAGGTAGGAATGTGCTGTGCAAAGATTCCACTTTTCATCCCCTTTCCTTTTGTGTGCGCGTGTCCTTGTTTTCTCTGCTAACCATCTCATTTTAGTTTTTCATATTCTATGGGCCTATTAGCTTTTTAGTTTGTTTTTTAATCTGGAAGTTCCATTGCTCAGTGTGGGTGCATGATGCCAGACTAGCATTTCCAACGTGCATTGAACTAGAATGAGTGGCAGCCTACTCCAATGTTTAATCAGTAGGTATAGTAGTCAGTCAGCACAGTTGCTGGCATTTTGAATAGCCTTTCATGAGCCACAGGTACTTCTTACAAGACTGCGTTTACAAAAAGAACACTGGAAAATTTTCGGAAACGGTACAACTTGAGACAGAGTTGGTAACAGCCTCCAACACGGCTCGTCATTAAACTTATTGATGGTATACTAATTACATCGCAGTCATGAAATTGAAACTTTTCCAAAATGCCGCCTTTACTTGAATTACTATAGGCTTGTAGCAGGTAGTTTTGTCGTGCTAAAGATTTCAAGCTGCGCGTATTTCAGGCGGCACTGTGTTGTTTCCTCTTGGTTTCTGGCACCTAGCTGTCTTCCAAAGTTAGTGTTTTCGTTCGTGAAGGTAAATTTCGGCCTCCAAACTGACTTTTCTGGTGATGTGCACTGCTTCTAGGCTCATCAGCTTTCTTGCTGTTGGTGTTTTGTGCACACCACAGCTTTATCTGAGAAATTATTTCATTAAAAGACAGCATCGCCGCAACTAAATTGAATTTCATGAAAAGGAGATCTAAAATTTAGTTCTGGCCTACTTTTGCAGCAGACAGCTTCTCATGTTCCTTAGGTTTAGCGGCGAAGCGTGAAGCTTAAAGTGTTATCCGCGCCCAGTTCGTCATTTCTGTCCATGTAAGAAGAAACCGTAAAAAACCTTTCAAATCGTCAAATTTCGCAACCCACGTCATATAGAGAAGGACAGCGGGGGCTTCTCTGGCTTCTCTGCATCGGCAGCCACTGAAGCCTTAACAAAAAAAAACAGAAAAACGTACCACCTAGAGAGGGCAGAAAGAAGCGGACAAGCCGAAAAGACGGATTCCACACAGCAGCTGTGTAGAAGATGAATGAATGTGTATTTTAAAGGCTTCGCACTTGTAAAACATCTACAGCAAATTATCAAGCAGCACGGAACTCGAAAGCCCGTGATGGCAGCATTTGCTGTTCAGTACAAAAACTCCTGTCCATATTTTTTTTTTTTTTTGGTAGATGAGGATGGGAAGCGGGTAAGAAAAACCGGTGGTCATGGAAACGTATAAAGCAAACCGAAAATATTATGTATAGGTGCATTGATAGCGTGATGTCCACAAAACGATGAGGGCGAAAATATGATGTGGCAAGTACGGGGGATAAAGCAGGCCCGAAAAAAGTATAAAACAAGGCCGCGAAGAAAGCAATAATCAAAATTCCTTCGTGTACACCGGTTGTTTGACGGCGTTCTCAGTTTTCCAGTTGCTTGCTTCTTTTTATTTCCTGTTATTGTTTTTGTTTCAACTTGTATCTTGTTCTCTTTCCAAGCAGAAATCTGAAAGGAGGCTGAATAATCGCCGTTTGATCCTCACACATTCCTGAAGGTTGTTCGTTTGAGCAGCATTTAAATGGATACAAAAATGCACGCAAACCCAGGTCGAGGCTGCAGGACTCTTGTAACTGTCAATTGAACCCTTTGAAGAAAAGTTCTCACAGGAAAACTTCCTTTCTCATCCTTACAAGCACCACGTGCTGGCTTTTAGACGCTTAAGGCCATCTCTTTTTTTTTTCTCGGACGGCAGCTGAAAGCATTTCATGCCTAAAACAGAGATCAGGAATATGCACTAAAGTGAACCTTCTGCTACTGCAGCTTGATGACGACACCAAAACCTATTCCAATTAGTAGCATAATTTCTTCATTGCAAAATATTTTTATCCTTTTTTCCAACGACGTTATCCTCCTTTAAACATGACCTTTGCCAAAAGGAAAGACCTCTTCGGAGTTGAAGGGGGAAGTCGTGCTCATGTGAAGACTGCAACCTAAGTTTCAGCTTGAAAATGGTCAATTTAGGTCAATTATATAATTCTTGCGGCGCTTTCGCTGTCACTTTTCGTATGTACCAAGTTTATTCATGTCGCTCACAGCATTTGCCTGGTTCAGTTCACCTGTCTCTCG
Organism: Amblyomma americanum; assembly: GCA_030143305.2. Lineage (NCBI taxonomy): Eukaryota > Metazoa > Arthropoda > Arachnida > Ixodida > Ixodidae > Amblyomma > Amblyomma americanum. The sequence continues at coordinate 142,478 of JARKHS020022158.1, forward strand.
ATTGTCCCCCTTTCTCTCTTCACCCAACTTTTCCTGCGTTTATGCTGAGAATCTTGCGCACGGGCGGAAGAAGCCGAGTCCTGGACTGCATATTGATTGTGCCACTTGGATGGGAGCGTTTGCCGCAAGAGCAGATTCTAGTTCTTAAAAATTAAATAGATGTGCAGGGCACGCCCACCTATAATTTCTGTGTTTTAACGAGTACCTCACACTGCCCAGCTGACGTAAGAACCCAGAATGACAATGAAGTGCCGCTGAGGATATGCTTGGTACTTCTTGGATTTAGGAATGCATGCTGTGTTCAGCACGCCTGGATGCTATATATCATACCTTTTTCTCGCGCACTTTGTGCAACTTTACCCGATGTTTGAAGATGCAGAGCGCTAAGTTGCAAGCAATTCGTGCCGCTGCACAAGTTATGCGTGATTTTTTTATTTTGTGTGAAACCTCGACATCTAATCCTGTGCTTACAGATCAGCTCAACACGGTGTCCCAAAAGTGCGTGCTTTCGTATATAGTGAGAAGCGAACGACCTACAGGAGCTCAGCGAGAAACGCCTTGACTCCAGTCAAGGCACGTGCTGAAAAACTTGCATTAGCAAAGAAGGCACGTTTTTCGAAAGACGTGCCTAGAGGCCACACAAGAGAGTGCAGCGTCATACAGAAATGTCAGAAAAAGCACGCAGAAGGGACCTCTACATGGCGCGACATTCAATTACGTGACTGCATTTTATGATCGGTTCAGGAGAGTCCTTTTTGAACCCTTCACAACTCAGACCATGAAAAAAATGCATGAATCCTTTTACCCACCGCACGCCACCATCTTCTGCGTGGTTTTTCCTTCTGTTTTAAATCCGCCTTTTTTGTGCACTGTGCTCGGAAGCCTCGTTTTCGACATCGTAAAGAAGCAGAGCCTTGATAGCGGTACCGAACATCCCGGCCTAACATGTTACTGTTTTTCCATGGAAGCCTTTAGTGAAGGTTTTTTATAGCGAAAGCTACACTAGGCTAGTCAGTGGCGCTTTTCGGGTAAGCATACCTAGTTACTTCTGCGCATGCGCCACTAGTTGAACCGACCCACATAACAGGGTTCCGCCGCTGGACCACGCCTTTCCTCAAAATCAAATTTTCAATTTCCTCTTTCTTTCTTTTTTCTTTCCCTCCCTCCTTTATCCCTTCCTTTACGGCGCGATTCGGGTAGTCACCGAGATACGTGAGACAATTACTGTTCCATTTCCCTTCCTCAAGGACCAAACAAAACAGGTGAGCCGCCGGCGTTCATTGGTTTCGTTAATAATAATCTTAATAATTGGTTTTTGGGGAAAGGAAATGGCGCAGTATCTGTCTCATATATCGTTGGACACCTGAACCGCGCCGTAAGGGAAGGGTAAGGGAGGGAGTGAAAGAAGAAAGGAAGGAAGAGGTGCCGTAGTGGAGGGCTCCGGAATAATTTCGACCACCTGGGGATCTTTAACGTGCACTGACATCGCACAGCACACGGGCGCCTTAGCGTTTTTCCTCCATAAAATCGCAGCCGCCGCGGTCGGGTTCGAACCCGGGAACTCCGGCTCAGTAGTCGAGTGCCCTAACCACTGAGCCACCGCGGCTGGTTGGTTTTGTTGGCGTTGACAACTTTGAGGAGGCCGTTTATTTTCACGAAAGGAAAGGCGCAGCCCGCCGGGGTTGTTCAGTGATCAGGGCGCTCGGCTACTGATTCGGACTACCCGGGTTCGAACCCGACTGCAGCGGCCGCGTTTCGATGGAGGCGGAACGCTAAGGCGCCTGTGTGCTGTGCGATGTCAGTGCATGTTAAAGATACCCAGGGGGTCTAAATTATTCCGGAGCCCTCTACTACAGCACTTATTTCTTTCTATCTTATCTTTGTCCCTCCTTTATCGCTTCCCTTATGGCCCTGTTCAGGTGTCCGCCGATACGTGAGACAGACTGCGCCAGTACTGGGTCACTGGACACCTCAATCTCGCTTTCATGTATGTGGCGTTGGTGCCCAATTGCAAAAACATGCTTTGATTTCGTTCCGCACATTGGACTGGCAGCGCGCCTACTCTGCCACCCTGGTATGTGGCAGTTGTTGACCGCGAGAGGTGGGTGACCAAATGAGCGCTGCGGCCTATTACTCTATTACTACAGTTCCGCGTCAAAATGTTGTCAACTCTAATGCATGCAGCCCCCCTCTCTCCCACCAGCGCCCCGTAAAGCACGAATGAGGCATCTACTATTCCAAGGAGCCAATTTGCGCCCTTCTTTTCTTCAAAATCATCGCCGTATAGAACGTTGTCAACGCCAACGCCAATGAACACCGACAGATATCGCTTTTTATATCCTGGATGAGCTGAGTTACTCCACATTCATTTTTTAATATTATTTTAATCAAAAACCACAAACAAAAAAGTCAGTGTTTCATGGGAGGTGTGGAAGTTGTGCATACAAAAGCGATTAAAAAAAAAACTCATGCATAGTGCACTGCCTTCAATATTAACTTTACGTTTTGCGCCACACAGTTAACTCCCAACACTCATAATTCAAATATTAGTGGTAGACCAGACAAAGTCTTCTTTAACTGCTTAGCCAGATTCAGTGTTATAATGCTAACCTTCATGCAGAGGATCATTTATACGGTATAATCAACTCGTTGCATATGGAACCAGGCATTCGTTAAAACCTTTGCACTGTCACAAAATAATTCTAAATTCAAAAATAGCATGGTAACACGCTTGCTAACTGACTCAAATGATACGCTTGTATTCATTCTAGTGGACGACAGTCTTAGGTACTGCGCTTTCAGCAGTGGCAGCAACCTACTGAAATATTTTCGTTATTAATCTTGGCTGAGAAGGCTCAATTAGGCTATTGAACCTCCGGATATTCTTCGAGCGCAGCACACAATTAAGAGCGATTCTGTAGTAGATATACCCGTGTAACAAACCGCATAATAACAACGGTATAAAAAAGCACAACTTCCTGACACTAGAATGAATTACAAAATTTAAAATTGTTTTTTGAACAAAGAAAATGCCACAGTATCTGTCTCACATAACGTAGTAGTAGTAGTGGTGGTTTATTGAAATAATAAAAAGTAAGGATAAGATTTTTGCTAGCCCTGGAATCTGTCATCGATGCTGGAGCACCTGAGCTGGGGCAGCGGAAATAAAGCAGGAAAAATGGAGAAATGAAATGAAAGAGGTGACGGGACAGGAAGAGAGGATAAGAGGAGAGGTTATATACACAAACTATTTACACAATAAGAAATGTGAACAGGTTGCGCGTGTGATTAGTTCATGATGAAGCAAAAATTGGCAGTGGCTTAGCTCGGCTATGCCAGGGTATACGTAGCGAGAGGTACGATTCCCTGGCTGAACTTGCTGTGGTCACTGTATGTTTAGCAATGAGAGCCATTGGGTATACACACCATTTATTCATTTTGCTTGACAGAGACGAAGACTGCCCGATGATCTGTGAAGCAGATGCAGTGGTCTCGATTTTGTCTATACATTACTCCGAATTGGTAGAGTCTCGTTGGTATACAAGATCTATAGTAGCTCTTCATTGTGTAGACTGGACGTGAGGGTCCGAACCTAAATTAGTCTAACTTTTCTTTCATGCACTGACTAAGAGAGTCCTGTTTCCTGTTGAAATCACTCAAAGTCACACACAACTGTGAAATCGTGCTGTACGCTGTAGGTGAGGTTGTATTTGAGGCAGAGACTGCCATGGGGTTAGAAAGTGGCCGTAAAGGCTCATGATATAATCACAATTTCACTTTTCTCACCGCACTAAAGGCAGGCGAGACTAGCCGCTCCGATGTAGCAACGCTTAGGGAATGAAGCAAAGCACGTCGAAAACAGTATCAGCGGCGCCTTCTGTAAGAACGACCTGACGATTTGTCATTCATGGAGCGTCTCGTGCAAATGCCAAAAGAAATGCAAATGCTAACCTCCATTCCGTTCTGGCTTTTGCTTTTTTTTTTTCACTGTAATTCCTGGGCTGCAATTGTAGCTGCTTTAGGAAACTTATTTGCGCAAGTGTACTTTTGTGTGGCTATTATTAGCCTGTTCAATTACCACCTGCAGCGAACGTTCTCCTCAATCAGCAAGGCGTCAGAATTGAATGAAGATGCTGCGCATCGCGCTTTGCAGATTTGGGTATAAATTAATGAGTACATTCTAAAATACGACGCTAATTATTACGAAGTTTGCGCAATTGTTTGATACACATGAATAACACTTTTTTGGTTCTCTTGTATGGAAGTAGTAAGATGAAATTTGCACCTTGTAATGTTGAAGTAAGTTCTTCTGCAGCATCCGTATTCGATGCTTATGCACAATAAAGGTCTCACATACCGAAGTTACAAAATTTTTATTATAGGCAACTGTAATTGCTCTCTCAGCGTTGTAATTATTGAGAACTGCAGCCGACAGGCTCTTGGAACGAAAAAACGTGATACTATATGCTTAATGTTTGGAAGTGTCTTTCTGGCTCGTAACGTTCTTTGCCCAAGTGTTCTTTACGAAGCCGCCAATTCTTCTTTCGACAGAGAGAGGAAGATAAACGGAAAGGCAGGAAGGTTAACGAGGCGGCGCCCAGTATGCTACCCTACACGTGGGAAGGAGAGCGGAGGGAGAGATAGAAAGGGAAGCGGCATGAGCACGTAAGCTCATGCCGCTGTTCAGGCAAGTGGAAATGGAAGATCATGCGCATAGGCTGAGGCAAGTGGCGTGGAAAAACACTGCAGGCCCGCCTGCAAAATGTTCGCTAATCTAGTTAAGCTGTGCGCTATCACTATGCGATCAATAAGGAAAACTTCATTGAATGTTGACCATGCCCCTGTTTACAAAATAACCGGCACAGCATATCATGTGTGTGTTCCTGGGTGGCTTTTGCTGTGTTCCTAAGCACTTCGAAAATCTTCGTGTCCTCTATACGGAGATCTTTAGTGTAAGGTGTATTTCCCATCTCTTATGTGTATCTTTGGTCTTGGCGACGCTCCTCGCCTACCAGCTATAATGATTTGCCCGCGAAGTACATACGCTACATTGAGCTACATAGTAGGCAGAAAGTAAGTACATTCGAACTGCTTGTTTAGATTAGTTCAGCAATAAAGGTAACTTCACCCATCCAGCCAAACACATCCTGGCTCCTAAAAAAGCATTGAAGATATGTTCCGTTGTACACTATGTGCGAATTCCGAAATGTTTATATTCAAGTACTTTTCAAGAAGACACAGATTTCAGCGCTAGCAATAAAGGAGTGCAACTGTCATATTTCCCCTTTCATAATCATTAACATTTCTTCTGTCACTCTCATTGGAGCATACTGTTGTTCCTGTCTGCCACAAAGACTCTCAGTCTACGTTGATTTTCTATGAGAGAAAATTTTCTCGCAAACCATGATTTTCTAATCGCAATTGCCTTAGTTTGGCGGTCGTACATGTAATGAGAGAGCAGGTAGAAAAAGCAAACACACTACTATCAGCATTTCGTATTCTACGAGGAAGGAAGCTTCTGGAAGTCCACCCCATTAGTTTTAGCTAATGAACGCCGCTGCAAAGAAACAGCGATAACAAGCAGTCTCAGTCGACTGCCTGTTCTGTTGCCTTATACACGCCAACACAGAGCGAGATGGCCCGCTGAAGCGAACTGCCTAGTGTAGCCCCTGGGTGTCCTTTTAATCTTACTGTACTAGCTTTTTGTTGCGCAGTATTTTTTTGCGTGAGATTGAGGTAGTCTTCTGCACAAGTACGCGCAGCACGGTAACCTGAATCGCACTAGGTCTTCCAGGTTCCGCATAATGAACGTTTGCGCGACGACAGCGCCATCCAAGCACTTGCCAGAACCATTAGTGCTCGAGATGCGGCGGCCACAGTCACGCCCACTGTAGTTGTTGTCTTTCTTTGTATTTATTTAGTCTGCAAGTGATAAGTATCCACGCACCGCTGTTTCTACCTGGATAACCAAACTCTGCATGCTGTTCATTCACACTAACGGCAAAGCACTGTGCTCCTGCGAACATGAGCACGAAAGCCAAGATAACCAAATCGAAACTAAGGAGACTAGTTGTGGTTTCCCTTTTCAGCATGCATAAATTTTCTGAAATGTACAGCAACCACAGCAATAACCCAATATGGCTGGAGAGAATAATCCCGAAGACCTATCAAACGAAAAGTTATAACACAACTGAAGTTTTAGCAGCTGACTTATTGATACAGTCGTTAGATCAATAAATTAAGGTGTCTATAATTATAATAATTGGTTTTTGGGGAAGCAAATGGCGCAGTATCTATCTCGTATATCATTGGACACCTTAACCGCGCCGTAAGGGTAGGCATAAAGGAGGGAGTGAAAGAAAAAGGACGAAAGAGGTGCCCGTAGTGGAGCACCCCGGAATAATTTCGACCACCTGCGGATTTTTAACGTGCACTGACATCGCACAGCACACGGGTGCCTTAGCGTTTCTCCTCCCTAAAAACGAAGCCGCCGCGGTCGGGTTCGAACCCGGGCACTCCTGATCTGTAGCCAAGTGCTCTAACCACTGAGCCACCGCGGCGGGTAACTGCCTTCGGCGTGAAATTAGAATTCTAAGTCTGAGGAATTCAAGATGGCGGCTCCACAGTAATTTGATATAGCAACCCAATTGGTGATTCATTGGTGATGTCATTAGTATATCGAAATGGTGATTTATTGGTCACGTCACTGATATATCCAATTGGTGATTGATATGTGACGTTACTTATAAATGCAAGTTGGGGGCCAGTAATGTTAAATTATTGATGACGTCCTTAATTAATCTAAGATAGCGGCCGACATAGGCTGCCACGTGACTATGACGTCATAATCAAAGATGGCGGCCGAATTCGGGTGCCAATGATGGCGTCAAAATCTAATGTGGCGGACAGAAGTGAAACCATGTGATTATGACGTCACCTCACTTTATTCTCGTTCATATCAATTCTAGTAAGCCAAACATCTAACGCTCGTTATTCAATGTCTTCCAGACGATGGCTGCATGTTTTTTTAGGATTGCATGAAAGTGCAATGACGAGTTTTTCCTGCTATCCACAGACAGAAAAAAAAACACTATGTTTTTTTACGTGCGTTAGAAAGCTGGTGGTGGTGTAAAACATTTATTTATGCTTTTTACAAAACAGGTATTGCTTGGCCCTCACAATCGCTAAGAGATATCCCTAGTCCGGGACCCCTGTGGCCTCCGCGGCACCCCGGCTCTTGTCACCAGGGCTCGTTGGTCCTGGTGAGTTGAGCAGCCGAGCAGGGCAGCCTCCCAGCCTCTCGGGTGGGATAAGAGTGGGGTGAGAAAGCAGCGCCTGCATTTTGCAAGCAGTCCTTGCATAAAGCTGATGACCTCACCGTCCCTAACAATTCACCTTGCGTTCGAGATCAGTACTCACATTAGCATCCATATGCCTGGAGAATATTCTGGAATTTTTGCCCAGCCAAACTTTTACGATGGCATCATTAGTTTCAAAATGTATTACCTATCGGGTTTTGTGCTTGTTTATTTAATTCGTATATGCGAGCAAAGCTGTACAGTTCACACTTTTTAGACATTACATTTTTGCTATACTGTCGTTTTTTTCTCTTTTTTTGTAGAACCGCATTGTACTTCCTATTGCCAACCTATGCTACCACGGTTCTTCGCAACAATTATGCTAGTGTAGTGGATAACAAATAGGTTCCCAAAATTTCTGCAAAACTTTCTAATTTTTTATTCATCGTGCTCAAACCACCTGCCCATGGCTTTGTTTGTCATGAGAGAGGAGATGAGATGAGATTTACTTGAAGTGATTGCAGCTGCGCGGAACTTATACCATATTATTCCAGATTAACGTATGTGCTTGTTCGTAAGCCTTACGATAGTTGTAAACATTTTCTCTCATTTTTTCACATGGCGGTGCATGGAATACTAAAATACAAACAGATGGCAAGCATTTTTGTTTCTATCTCTCATTGGAAATTTACCAGACAAGTTGGTGTTATTCCGTTTGAGAGGGCCAGCATGAACATTGGGACAAGGAAGACACATAACAAATCGCTGCAAGTTAGCGAACAAAGAGCTGGCGCGCGAGAGAGAAAAAAGCATGCTATTCAGTGTTTTGTATGCTCTGGAGAAACACTTCGCACGCGCAGCAATAACAAGTAACGGGTGCACAGAAAGCAACGCTGGCCGCCTGTTTGTCGGCGAGCGATGGATAGCATAGCATGACGGACGATTCGTCTCTGACTAGCGGCCCTCCAGTACGGCGTATTTGCGTGCGAATATAGAGCGCGTGTTGCTGGAATGGCTGCCAACCACAATACACGCCGGAGGAACTAATCCCCCACTCTCAGGCTGCGGAACATGCAAGAAACAGAGGGCTGCCCTCTGAAGATAGCTGTATTAGACCGCTGTCCATAGAAAAGGTGGCTAAAAGCAGTGGGGCTCCAGGAAAGTAAACGACCATTTGTCGCAGCTACCGAGATTTACGGCTGCGCGAGGGACACTTCACGGCGACAGAGGCGAATGCATTGCCCTCAGAAAACGCGGAATAGCTTTCCTTGCGCCTGCAGCGCCTCCTGCGCTAACGTGGACACTTTGAGGATCAGAACCCGAGTGAAGTTCTGAGACGCGAACGTTTTTCCCGCTATTTGTGCGGCTAGCAGGTGACGGAAATGTATTTTATTTTTTGTTACATTTTATTTAGAAACAAAATGTGCAATATAATAACAGGAACAAAAGAAGCAGTCGGTGCCATCACAGTACGCTTTATTTCCACGCACTTATGTTTGACTGTTCTTATGGGTAGACGTGATTTCAGGCAGTCCTATTTGTTTCTCAAAACGGATCGCACCATTTCCACCCTTTAAAATTTGAATCCCGTTGAACAAACAATGCCCATGGTAATTCAATCTATCTGCAATCAATATACCATAGTGCAACACGAAAACTGCAAATTATTGCTTTGATTTTGATTTTTAATTTAGAGCAAATGGAGCCTGCTCTAACAACAACTTCCCTTTTTGTCATAACTTATCCTCACAATGCAGACTGCAAACTGAGACATGAAATGTTTTCTTTCAGCACACTGAGAAGAATTCTCGTTAGCTAGCATAAAGGCAATGGAAGGCTGGCGAATGTGTTTTATTTTCTTTTATCTTTTAGTAGACATTTCATGCGAAGCACTGTTACGGCTGGGGAAAGAAACAAATGCGTACTTGAAGTGCATGAGTGCCGCGAAAGGATATGCAAGCTCAAACACGAATGGCTGCTCCCCAGCGGTCTCTTTTATATACGCTCCCCAGATCTGGGCTTAATGCCAGCAATCCAGGCTCTTTTGAAAGTATAATGTAATCAAACCTTAGCTCAAGAAACCGCAGACTGGTCAAGTGAAGTGGGTCCACTGAAACTACAATGGATGCAATTACAAAAAGTTTCAGCCGAATGCATGCCAGCGCTGTGCTGGAAGAAAAGCAAAATTAAAAATATCGGCGCCCAAAAGATTCAGAATTAAGCAAAGAAGTAGTGTGAACAGAACTAAGCCAAAGCGAGAAACCTTCAGCCGTAATAATTTATGCCATGCAGTTCTGAATAACGTTCTCTCCTTGGGACAGAGCTTGGGTGTTGAATATATGCATGCCCCAGTGCACTGTACATCTGGACACAATGGGAGCACATAGCTGCTTTTGAAAGCTTTCTTTCGTAGCAGGGACGATTTAACGCGGAGCTAGCGTATATACAACGTTTTTTTTTATTTACAGCTGGTATTATTAGTGATTTAAAATTTTCTAGACAATGTCATCAAGCAATGTATTAATATTCAGAGCTCACAATATTCCTCTTGCCTGTGGACGACATATTTTAATTTATACTTCAATAGCGTGTGCATAATGCATTTGAGCGTGCAGTATGCCGTATTAAGTGGCACCTTGCAATTCGATTTAACAGCATCTAATTATTCTATACCTACAGACAGCTCTGACCCAAACTTAATTCAAAGAAGTATTTTATTGAATAAATATTCCTTCCTCTTTTTCATCTTCGGCAAGCTGCTCAAAGGGACAATGATGAGAAGTAGAAGCTAGTCTCTATCATTATGGAACGACATTCTAATCCCATGTGGACCACTCACCCCAAAAAAAGGGAGCTTCTATAATCTAGAAAATAACAAAAAATAAAATACAAGGGCCGCCGATTTCGCAAGTGAAATTCGTGCGTCCACACAGAATTATCGGCGCGAATCCTCTATCCTACGTTATAGGAACGGGTTAGACTTTTGGTTCTTGTTATAGAAGAATTGGCGCACTTTTATGCTAGTTGCTGCAGAATGTAGTTTTCTTTTTTTTCGGCGAATGCTATCTTCCACGGGGGAATTAATGTTTGTAAGAATTTATCTTTGCCTTTTATTTAGGAGGAGTGGATGTACCAATTACTGGAACTGCGGGAACAGGAATTACGGGAACACAAATTACGGGAACTAAATTATTCTATTCTCCAACAAAAAAGCAAGTGGGAATTTACAGGTAAGATCTGAGTTGTCATGTTATGTTTGTCTTGTTGCGGTATCTTGAGTTAGATGGCGGGTGATCACGGGGTCAGCGTGTTAACGGCACAAGTGCAACTAGTGCTGCGCTTTGCGGTAGCCGGAACAAGACACCTTTCGTGAAGCTTATGCATGAGTTTCGTGCCATTGTGCTTGACTTGAGCTGACATGCCGTGAAGAACTCCACCTAACCGAGCCACTGCCCTAAACGAGTGTTTAGAGTGAACGAACAGTGCTTCGTCACCAGACAAGGTCTTAAGATTCTGGAGTTTCAGACTAGCAAAGTATACCGAAGGAATTCCTTATAATGCACAATTGCACTAATCCGATTTCATCTGCACCTCACCACGCTCCTAGCTCGTTTACGTTGCTAATTTGTTCCGGTAAATGTGTGAACTCCTACTGAATATCCAGCTCGATGTTGCGTGCTTGTTCAGAAGTAGTGATCTTTTTGCGTTGCAACAGAATATGCCAATATTTTCTGAGTGATTTTATAGTTTTTTTAATAGAACCAAAACTACAACCTCTGACAACTGGAACCGAAGTTCACGTTTGGATGGGGGATGACAGCGCCGGCCTTCTCCTGTAACCTTCATGTGATTGTTTGACAGGCGCGTTGCACGAGAGTTAATACTTGGGCGCGTTGGTGCATACTGAACATGTAATAGTTACGAAACCGGATACGAGCAACGAGAGACGGTACACACTCACGCACGCATCAGAGCTGTGATGTCAGTGCCTTGCTCTGTCCTCGTGTTCGTCGCTTTTCTTTACAGTGATTGCTTTACTGGCCTATAGTCGAGCGAGTTTCGCCGTGCGTGACAGTTTGACCTTGAAATGAAGGAGTGATACCACGTGACTTGCCGCTGCACAAACGCCGTCTCTCCACCTCTGTCCACGTGACAAACCACGGGACTCACCGATCGCTTTAAAGGGAGACGGCACCGCTCTCTCTGCCGTCTCGCAATTTCTCGCTATAGGCCTGCTCTTCAGTTCAGCAATTGTGCAATAGAAGGATGGAGCGAGGACGCTGGTTCATCTGTGGCGAAGTTTCCTGCCTGGTCTCAGTGGCGAAAGTGGCAAGCTGCTTCGGACCGTGCTACAGATGTCGCTCGACTTGCTAACGAGTTAAACCGGAAACATGAGTACCAGCGCGCCAAGAGGAAGGCTTAAACGAGTGAAGAACGCGAAATTGGGCAAGCTAAGCGTCAGGAGAAGGACGCAGAAAGACGACAGCGACGAGCTTTAGAGGCGGCAATGGACGCCTCGCCTTCGACTTCGACGATGGCTTCGGAGACTAACGAAACGACTATAGTGAGTGTTCGCGGTACGCAACGTTCGACTAGCCATATCGTTCGGTTGGAAAAGCTTTCGATTGCATAACCGGGCCTAGTCGAGCTAAGCCGCAGCCATTTTTTACTTTGAACGAGTCGGAATTTTCGCGAAGGCAAAAGCGGCTCCGCTGAAGTAAATTTGGGTTATAAAGTTTTCCGTTTGTAGCCTGTAGAACAGGGCACACAACAACACAAAGGCGGGATCCATCTGTAAGGCCCGTTATACTTAGTGACACGGGCAGGGACATTTTATTTTTCGTTCTTTTTATAGTCCCGCCATAATTTTTGTGAAGCTGCATCGAGTCCTGGCATGTGGTATCAGAAAGAAAGGTAGGCCGGGGGTGAACATTTTCACCGGGCCGCAATTGCACTGAGCAGGCAGTTACAAGATAAACCGTACATCTTGCACCTGGCTTCTGGTCAGCACCTGGCTCTCGGCCACAATGACCTGCTTAGTTTTGGCTAATTTCAGCGTTAGGCAGTTTGCAATAGCCAAGAAGAGAAGATTTTCAGTTCACTCCTTAATGTGGTTTGAATAACCGGAAAATGTTCACCAGTAACAATAAGAGCCTCGTCATCTGCGTACATTACTACTTGAAAAGAGTGAACTACGTGTGGAAGATCTTTTATGTGAACTGAAAATAATATGGGATGCTTTACAGAACCCTGCGGTACACCAGAGGTTATATTTTTGACACCTAACATGAAATCATTTACAAGTACTCTTCCCTTCGAATAATATGAATAGCTATTAAAAAAACTAGCTTATCTCTGTAAAACCATATCTTTCTAATTTCTGCAATAAGATGGGATGACAAACCGTCTCAAATATATTTTAATATCTAAGAAAACAACGACACCTATGTTATTCTGATGCATGACGGAATTAAGAGTTTGTGATAAAGTTAAACTTCGCTGTAGTAGTAGATTTTTTTCGTGTTCTGAATTGAGACCACTGAATAAAACAACAGCATAACGTAGTCGCAGAATTAAAGAAATTGGTACTCGCATTTCATGCAAACGAGACATGTGAATAGGCACCAAAAAGGTCGATGTATGTCGCAGAAATTGTAGTCATCCATATTCCAGTTTCAATAAAGATGTGCTCATAAAATCCTCAAGAAAATAAGGAAAACAAATCTAGCTACTTATAATTTTCCACGGATTCCTTCTACGGCCCAGCACTCAGTCTCATCAATTCTTTTACGCGCGAACCAACTGATGCCGTGATCCAGGTGCCGCTGCTTCAATTATTATCGTGGGAAAGGTGCTTACGGTCCCATTTACAACCCTTCCTTCTGGTGCCGCTGAACCGGAAATTTTTTCAACCTTTCGCTGGAATTCTCGTCTATAGAATCTCAAGGAAACATACGATGACTACCAAGAAGTTTATGGTGAAGAAATTTTAATGTGTGGCTTTCGTCTGGAATTCTATCTAGGTCGCGTATTTTAGGTGGTTTATGTGAAATGATTTTTTCCTTCCGCAAATAGTGTAAACAATATTTCAGTTAAGATGTCTCAATGGCTAATGAGAATGTGGGGCGAAGTTTAAACACGGTTGAAGAGCTTTTTATGATTACCTTTAGTTTACTCCCGAGGTACAACCTTGTAATACATGACAACGGTGTATATGAGATCTTTTTCTTGTGAACTGCGGCATGAATGCGCAAATTTTTGTCAGAGAAAGCTTTAAGAAACAAATGTACCCATAACTTGCAAAAAGTGCAATGATTCATGAATTTTTATATGTGTTTACATCTTATTGGGGAAGGTGCGTTACCTTGACGCTTTAAATCATTCTGAACCGTTCTTGTTTTGGCAGTTTCGTCACTATATGGCTCTGTAATTATAAGCGAGATTTTGAGGCGAAGTAGGGACCACTCTGCGTTCAGACAGAACAAGAGACGGCTTTTATTGTCGCGAATAAAATCTTTGAATGAAACGAAAAGATAACATCATTGCCACGGGTACTTGCCCACAAGTACGCCCGCTCTTTTTCGTTATCTCTAAAATATAGTTTGAAAAATTTTCTAAATGCCTCACAGCAGCGATTCATTCTAGTTTGGTACTGAGCCATAACAGTTACAAATTGGGAATGTAAAGGGTTATCTTTGCTGTAGATAAAGTAGACATTAAGGAGCGGCTGGCACTGTCGCTTGAAAGTGATGCGAGTGCAGAGGCGTGCTCGCGAGAAGTGCGTTTTATCTGTTTAATATAACAAAAGCAAGCATTAACAAAACTAGAATGAAAAACGCATCCATGATTTCGTTTCACTCATTTATGTGGATTCACTTAACGGAATTACGCCTGGCTACAGGTCTACACACACAAAAGGGCAACGTGCACCAAGGTCGCCATTTTACAGCTAAATTCGACCTTCATCCAGTTGCTTCTTCCGGATAACAAGTACGGTCTCATGACCACTACTAATTTCAGTGCCTCGAAAGCCCCTTCTAACTCGACACATCGTGACCTTTTGGACAGCAATGAACATCAGCTTGCCTTATGTATGGAAATTTCCTAGACGAAGTCATGACTTTTAATGAGTGAATACTGAGATTCTGTTCACCAGAAAAGGCGGCGACTCTCCTTGCGTGTGACGGAAAGGCAGTGGCACGCCGGTTTGTGTGCAGCCTGCCCACCATGGCAAGTGACACTGAAGTTAATTCAGATATTTCAATGCAAACGCCATCTGTCCGCCTTGCCAGTGCGCGCCAGCTCATTCAGAGATAGACAGCCTTCGGAAGAACTATATGTGTAAGAATCAGCCTTACAAGACCTCGAAGGGAGAGGCCTGGTACTCACAAGCGCCGCCGGTGACTGTACTTGAAACAATTAGCTGCAAGGGCAGTGCTGCATCGCTAAAGTGCTGCACCACTGCGCTAGTAGTTTCAGAGGACTCCCTTCGACCTTTTAATCTATGGACGAGGAGGTGCATTTACGAGGGATATATCTGTATTGCTATCGAATTTTAGCCTTAAGGATACGTTGAGCGTCACCCAAATTTTAGGGGCGAAAGCTCCACTTCACGGCAAAAGCTGCAGAACCGATTCGTTGCTGAAGCCTTGGCCATGAGTGGGAATAAATTAACAAAATAAATATTGCCGCGACAGTTATTTCAAACCCGCGGCGGCGCGAACAGATCAGCTTCACTGGCCGCTGCGCGAGAGCACTATGCTATTGCCGCATTTTTTTCCAACATCATATTTACTAAACGAGGTTATGCATGCACAGAAACGCGATGTGTACAGATTATTTACAAAGCACGCAGCTAGAGACTGCACTGCACTAGCTAGATGGAAAACAACAGAGTTAAAGGGCGACAAACATCGACACCGCATCAACAGCCGGAACCAGTCTGGTAGAAAGTCCTTCCTCCGTCCACTCGTGTTAAACTGCAGCACTCACTCACGCTGTGCATTGCACTACGTCGTCTTCATCAACTTTCATCTGCGGCGCAAACAGATCAGATAAGTTTAACCTCGATCAGAGCAGAACCTGATTCTAATATCGTTGCAAACGTGCCGACAACTTAGCAAAGCAAAACAATGAGCCAATCACACTAAACAAACGCTTTCGCAAGTCTACTCGTCTTGACTACATTAAAGGCCTACCATTTTTTCTGTACTAGCCATCCTGTCCCCCTTAAGCGAACCCTAGCTCCGCATATTTTCAAGTATCGTTTACATTTAGTGGCGACCGCAGCAATCGCGCTGAATATGTTTCTATCCTTTATTTACACTGTCGCCAGCACTCCTTTGTTTTTCTTTCAGTCACTCCCATAGCAGAAATTCTTTCCTTTTGGGGTCATCACATCCAACTGGAGGCTGATTTTAAATATCTCAATATCGCCTGGAACTCTATCCTCTGCTTCAATCATATATCAGGCAACGCTGCGGGATCTCGGAAGTATTTCGTCCGCAAAAGATAATACTACGCCGTACCATTCTTTTGTGTCGAAAACTCGGTGAGTGTTTAAAAGAAAAAAAGAGCGGCATAAAACGAAGTAGCATTAAAATTCACGGTCAAAACTGTGAGGCGCTCGGCTTTCGGAACTTAAAGCTGCAACTGTCACACAGATTGTGAACTTCTTTAAGGTCAGCGTTGAGTGAGAGCGATCAGTTATACGAGCTGCGTGTCCAAACACCACTTGTGAATCTGACTTCTCGAAGACTTGATGAGTCGTAGGGCGAACATGTGGTAAGATGCAAAACGAAGTGCAGAAGGTACCAGTCGTAGCACTTAAGGCTTGTCGCAACGAATAATGCCTGTGTTCACTTTGGTTGTATGGCGAACGGATATTTGAGTGCAGAAATGACCTGCGCGAACAAACGCTCTGGCTTTGGCAGCATTGAGTGCTATGTGTGAAACGGAGTACAAACCCTATGCTGCCAGCGGTTCTTCTTTATCGCCTCCCAACGAGGCACCATCATTGATAGCAGCCTGCCACGTCTCTAAGCGTACTTGAGCTCCCGGAATTGCTCTCCTGCCCACTACAGCCCCCTGCTGAATTTTCAGCCGGCACAACTAAGATTAGCAGACCACCAGAGGACGAAGAACTTCACCATCAGGACCATCAGATGAAAGCATCAGATTAAAGCAGTCTAAGTGATCTTTATTTTTCAGGCGACATTTTACTTCTATAGTTGCAAAAAAATTTAAAGGAAATCAAATTTTTTATGTCATACCATGTAGAAAAGTGCGCATATTTATGTGGAATGTGCGACGTTTAACCACTACAGAGACCTGAAATTTGCGGAGCAGCAAGGGATGCAAAATATTATGAAAGTTTTCTTAGCTACGGACACTACGCAGCCTGCCCCGTTCTGACAAAAAGCATCTGCTTGCTGTTCCTGGAAATAAAAAGAACATTTCTTCACAAGATTCAAGTGTGCCTCAACAACTTAGCAGTAATAACGGATATCTAAGTGCAGCGACAGAAAATTTCTTGATCATGGTTGAAATTTTTCTTCATGTGCTGCTCATTTCGTGCTAAATTTCTATGAAACTTGCTCCCCTCATGGTGACATGCATGCTGACACATATCCAGCATGTTACTGGCTTTCACCTTTCACTTTCATCTCTGCAGCAAGCTGCATCTTCGATATCTCCTATCAAAGCCTGGCGAAAACTGATAAGGAAATATGCTGGGGAACGATGTAAAGCGTGTTGGTTTCATAAATATGAAGGCATGAAATCTGATCATGACGGCAATGCTGGATGTTTATCGACAGATGTGGTCTGTCCCAGTGGACTTGCCTGAAAAGAAGTGTTGCTTAAAATTTTAGCACCAAGCATCTTCCGAACGCTTTCTCTCCCCAGTTCTCATAAAAATTCTGAGCACGAACCACGATCACTCTCCGCCTAGACAGTCGCCTAGCTGTCGGTGATCTCCAAACACAAGGGCTACACAGCGTAACAAAAATAGCCAAACATTCCGTTTGATGCGTTCAAAGACAAACGCAGCAATGTCGGTTTTCGCGGAGTTAGCTGCACAGCCGCCATTTGGAAATACAAAAAAATTGTTGTGCACCGAAGACAACAAATATGGGCAGTCAACGAGGCACCGTTCCATGTCATGTTTTTTGTTACTTTGTTTTTTGTTTCGTCCTGGAGTCTCACCAGGGAAATCTTGGTTGGCCTAATGGCTTTCGGGGGATCGACTTGAGCTTAGGCACTGTCGATAAGCTCATCGACCAAGACAACGCAGTAGAATGCACCCTTCTTGTGTCACGGAGACGAAGAAGCTTTGTTTGGTTTTGCAATTTTGTCTCTCATCGTTTTTTATGTGTCAGCTCACGAATGGCCCTATATTGTCGGTCTTTTTTTACAGGCGTCTTTATCTTCTGAAGAGATTTATTTCTCTTCCTTGAGTCTTAGGATGGCTTTTATCCTTTCTTGCCTTTGCTATAGTCTTCACTAATTGTTATTATTGTACCTTGGTAGTGCGCCCTTTGTATAGGATGAAACCTGCTTCGACTTCACAGTTACTTGTCCAATCTCTATTTACTGTGTCCAGCGATTTGGCATTTGATTCTAAGGTTACGATTTTGGGCTGTATGGTCTTAACGTCCAGAAGTGACTCAAGCTAGAGATGGTCAGGTGTATTTCTCCGTCTAAGCCAAGTCACTCGTCATGTACGCTGTCATAGGTAATGGTAGGGTTCATAGCGCTACTGCATGCTCCCAAATCTAAGCTATTCCGCCCGATTAGCGAAAATGCGATATCGTTTTAAGTTATGGCTTGTGAAATTTAGCGTCCCAAAGCGACTGAGGGTATGAGAGGCGCCGTAGTTGAGGGCTCCAGATAATTTAGACCACTTGAGAATTTTCAACGTGCACTGGCGTCGCACACAACACGGACCTCTAGCATTTAGCCTGCATCGAAATGCGACCACCGTGGCCGGGATCGAACTTGCATCTTCCGCGCAAACAGCGACCACTATAAGCGCTGAGCCGCCGCCACGGCTTGAAGATGTGCGATAATTCAAAGGAAGAGGTAATGATTAAAGGACGACGACCTCCAATGAATCAACCCAAATCAACACAAAAGTTTCCTGGAGTAAGTTACCCTAATGATTAGAAAAAAGGCGAAAGGAGAGCGTAGCGCGGGGTCAAAGGATTCAGGTGGGTGGATCAGATTAGGAAGTTTGGAAGGATAAGATAGGCTTACCTGGCACATGGCAAGGTTTATTAGCGCTATTTTCAAGAGGCTTTTTCCTGCTGTCCATGTAGTTAGCTGATGATGATGGTAGAGCTTGAACAAACTAGGCGCTAGAACCGCCCGCGCGTCGCAATTAATTAAGTTTTATTCGATGTAGGAAATTTCCCCTCAGTTACTGAAAACATAAGAAATACGAGCTATGTAATATCTTGTGATAAAAAACGAACAAAGAAATATACTCTGTGCCCACTAGGTACGACCGTTCATAGGGCAATTATTTTCAACAACACAAGTGCTTACGACTTTAACAGCTTTTTACAGATAATGCATAAAACAGTAAACGTAGAAAATTGCCTATGTTACGCCACAGAAATGAAAAAAAAAAACGGCGTGTTGGAAAGAATTTACTCCCTTCCTGGTGATACATCTCCATAAATGTCTTTGTAGCCACCTAACCAGAGGGAGCAGTGGACGCTGTTTGCTGTCATCAGTCAAGTTCTCCTAGCAGAGTTGAGCAACATCTAAGCGTCGAAATGTTTACATGGCTTCCTAAGATCTATCGGCAACGAGCAGTTGAAGTCAAGCTGAACTGTTTTTGGACATAGCAACCAAGATTCTTTTATTCAATTCCTTGCTGATTCTTTCCTCGGAAGCGCTTCCTCCAAAGGCTTTAAAGGCAACTTAGAAGAAATGCTGGTCGTTTAACATAGCTAACCCTTTTTCTCTCAAGAAGAGAGCTTATAAATTATAAATGGTGTGTAAAAAGTTTAGGGCGGTCTCTAATGAAACGAAAACATCTGCTTCTGCAGCGGAGGCCTTCTGAGAAGGTCGCTGTTAAAATTTTAATACTCCAAAAGGAAGGTTTCGAAAAATAATCTGTCCTGAGTTCCACTCCGTTCGGATTGGTGAAATATTAAATATAAGGCATCATGCCATCTCGTTAGGTCAGGTATTAGGTTCATGTCAAAACAAAACGGCACGGCGGCCAAAGGTTGGTAAACAAGTTGAAGGGATGGCCATTCGACAGTTGTCGCAAGAGAAATTCTATCGTTTGACATCTCGTCTGATTGGGTAGAAGCTTCACGTCGAAGGTTCGCGTCATTAGTGAACAAGGCTTCAGTCGGGAAGACGAAGCGCCTTTCTTAACAAAAACCTTTGGTCGGGGTTGCATTTTATTTCGACAACACGGAAATGCATTGTCATGACGTGGTATTAGAAGTTGAAGCTCTAGCTTAGCCCTTTGCGCCAAGGTGTCTGCAATCATGCTCGCGACGTTTCAAAAGGTTTTTCATACACTTAGAGCTTTTCTAGTAAGTGATGCCGGCAGCATTTGATATCCCTGCTAGATAGGCTCACAGGGACATTTCGTGCCATGAGAAGGATCGGTTTGTAAAAACAAGAAATAAAGTAGAATGCTGCCGGAATAAGATGCGTCTAGGAAGTGCGGTCCTGTGATATAACTTTTTTCTCTCACATGGCATTCGTTATCATCATCATCAGCGTGACTACACCTACTGCAGAGCAAAGGCCGGTCCCATGTCTCTACAATTAACCGTGTCCTTTGCCAGCTGCGCCCACCCTATGCCAGAAAAATTCTTAATCTCATCCGTCCACCTAACCTTCTGCCGCCCCCTGACACGCTTGCCTTATCTTGGAATCCACTCCTTTACCTTGAAGGTCCAGCGGTTATCTTGCCTTCGCACTACATGCCCTTCCCTAGCCCATTTCTTCCTCTTGATTTCGACTAGGGGGACTCCCGCTAGGTGGCGCCGCCCTGTTTAGCTTGCTGCCTATCGAGCTCCGCTTTCACCTGCCCCTGGCCTAATCCAGGGCTTCGCCCGCCCCTGGATTTCCTCTCCATCGTTTCCGGAAGGCTTCCGAAGCACGTGGATACCATCGGCATCACGGCCCGCTGCCGGGCTGGCCCTTCAAGCGCCTCCAAAAGTCTGAAGCGGCGCGGCGCCTCGCTAACCCTAACGCGCCGCGCCTGCACCTCTGCAATGCAGCGTCTCACGAAGCCCCTGCAGCCCAGACCCACTGATGCCGCCACCGCGGGGCCTACTCCAACCGCCCACGCCACCGCGCAAAATCCTGTCGCAACCAACACTGTGAGCGACGCTGGGAGCTCCGGATCGACGGCCGCGGCGCAGCCGGCAGCGTTCGTCGTCGCCGCAGCGTCCACTGCTCGCCAACTCCACGCTCTAAGAGACGTCAACACCTTTGGGCCCATAGACGCGTCGCAGCCGCCTGCGTTCGTCGACGCCGCCGGTGCCGCCGCGCCTACACCAGCCACATTACCCGCTGACACCAAGACCTGCAGCCCGGCACCACCGTCGCAGATTGCGCCCCAGGCTGACGATTCGTCGGCAGACATGGACTTCATGGCGTCCCCGGTAGACGACACTTCATCCCCGGAAATCGGCTGGAGCACCATCGGTGCCAGCCGTAAGCCTGCTTCCGCCACCCGACCCCGCTCCGAGCTCATCACTGTTGGCATACAACTCCCTCCTGGTACCCTCAATCCCAAGCTGCCTCTCTACGACGTGCTCGCCGCAGTCACCTCCGCTGCACAACTTTCCTCCAAGACCAGTGCAGACATCACCCTTCAGGCCAAGCCAGCCCAAAGCCTTGTGTTTTTAAAAACTCATTCTCCTCTCACCGCCCACCTCCTACTTTCTATCACGCACCTTCACCTTCACGGTAAGCCTGTCAGCATCAAAACTTATTCCCCCCATCCTCCCATCTCATGCCTCGGCGTCATCCATAACGCCGGTGGCGACTTCACTCCTGATGAGCTCATGCATGAACTAGAATCTTTCAAAACAGATATTCTCGCTGCTCGCATGATGGGATCCACTCAATCAGTGCTCATAACGTTCGCTGGTACCGTCATCCCCCACTTTGTATATTTCAAACGCGTTGCCTTCCGGTGCCGTCCTCATAAACCTAAGCCTCCCACCTGCACCCATTGTCTCACTCTAGGCCACCGCGCCCACCAATGCCCCCAGCACAGCGTTCCGGCAAAGTGCCGTCGCTGTGCTGCTCCTCTACCCGCTGACCCTTCCGCTCATGTGTGTGCCCAGCCCTGGTGCGTTCATTGCCAGGTGAATACCCACCCCCCCCTCGACCCCACTTGCCCCTTCCTCCTTGCTAAACAACGCGAGTGTGCTAAAGCTGCATACCTCCGACGCCTAGCTTTGCGCCGGGCCACTCAACCCACCACCCCCTCCTCCTCCTCCTCGTCCTCCTCCTCTAATCATGAATATCCATCAGCTCCGATCACGTCACCACCAGGCTCCTTCGCCGCCATAGTTAAAGGATCCTCGGTGCCAGCGTCCCTCTCTTCCACTACACCACCCTCTCCATCCTTGACTGACGCGAGCCGCTCCTTCGACCTCCGGCTAGCAATGCTCGAACGCCAGCAGCGAGAGCAGCAGCGCATTTCCCACGATCTACAACAGCAGATACATGCCTTGACTCAAACCCTCCAGACAACCACCTCCTCTCTTACCTCCCAGCTTAGCAAGCTAAATGAGCACCTTGCCACGTTCCCCACTCCCTCCTCCAGAGCCCAGGTCGCCCCTTTGGCTGACCTTGTCGAAACCACCACACAGGCACATCACACTCGCTTGGTTCAGCTGGAAACTTCGGTTCTCCAGATTCTTACCACCCTCCAAGCACAATCAAAGCAATTGGAATCTTTCACATCTATGCTCCAATCCGTCCATGAGTCACTGCCCCCGGCAAAAAAGAAGGAACGCGTACCATCGCGTTCCTCTCCACTCTCATAATGGCGTTTGGCGAGGACCTCGAAATTGTGCAGTGGAACTGCCGAAATCTTTGTCACAATAAGACCCCCCTCCACCAGTACCTACTCACCCGCCCCTCTCTGCCTCATTTTCTCCTTCTCCAGGAGACCCGGACGGCCCGCAATGTCCCAGGCTACCGCGCCTACCATGCCACTACGGCCACGCCACTTGCGTCTATTTATGTACGCAGTGACGTGCTCGTAGAGCAAATTGACATCCCCTCCACCCTCCTTAAATATTTAGTTTGTGTGGTTTATTACCACCCTTCTTCCCGCATCTCACTCGTCCTTTTGTCTTTTTACAACCCCCCTGTCACTTCCTCTTTATTCTCTGCTCTGGGCAAATTCCTTCACTCTCTTCCTTCTACCTCCCATCTCCTCTTTGGTGGTGACTTTAATGCCCCTCACACACTCTGGGGCTACCCACAAACCCTCAAACCCGGCCGCCTCCTGCACTGTCTGGCCCAGGAACGCCACCTCACCCTTCTTAATACTCCTGGCTCTCCTACTCGAGCGGGCATTGCCTCACAACGCTCCACGACACCCGACCTCACTTTCTCTCGGGGTTCACTTTCCTTTCACTGGCAGGTGACAGCCGAAACTCTTCTAAGTGACCACTTTCTCATCCATATCACCACCTCTCTTTCCCACATCCCTCGCTGTCATCCGGTTATTCACACTGACTGGCATGCTTTTCGCACAAATCTCGCCTCCGACTCCTTTCAATCCTACGACGACTGGACGTCGCGCATCTCTGCAGCGCTCACGTCCAGTAGCCGTCGCGTTCGCTCTCGTTACCCAATCCAGGACCCAGATCCACACCTTATCCGTTTATGGCGTCGCCGTAAACGTCTTCAACGCTCCTTTCGCTCCCAACCACACAATGCCCAACTTTCCTCCCGGATCACTGCTCTGCGGGCTGAGATCGTCGCCCACTGCGCCTCCCTCGAGCATTCTCGTTGGAGTGCTCTTTGTGATGGCCTTGATTCTGCATTGCACTCGCGATCCGCATGGTCTCTCTTTAAATCCCTCCTTGGCAGTAAGCCTGCCCTTGCTCCCACTCTAGCTAAAGCCCTCACTCAGGGGACTCCCTCCGAAGTTTTTGATCAACTCGCCTCTCTCTACCTCCCGCCCCCTCTGGCACCCTCCTACCCGGTGTACTCAGGTGGAGCTAACCCCGATCTGGACCAATTCTTCACTCTCCGGGAGCTCGAATCTGCTCTGGCTGCTAATTCTACACGCTCGGCTCCCGGTGAGGATGCCATTACATACACCACACTTCGTAACCTTCCTGACTGCGCCAAAGAATTCCTCCTTCAAACCTACAATGAGGCCTGGGAGAGCGGCTGCTTGCCGAGCTCCTGGACATCCTCCCTTATTTCTATGATTCCAAAGCCGGGCAAACCTCCCTCTCTCTCTAACCTCCGCCCAATCTCCCTGACGTCGTGCGTTGGTAAGACCCTTGAGCGAATGGCTCTGACTCGCCTCTCTGATTTTCTTGAGGCACGGGAGTTCTTCCCCCATTCTCTCATTGGCTTCCGACGCCGCGTCTGTGCACAGGACATGTTTCTGATTCTCCAGCAAACGTTTCTGTCCCCTACACCCACTCAAATTTACGCACTTGTGACTGTCGATGTTCGCAAGGCCTTTGACGGTGTTTGCCACGATCACATCCTTTCTCAACTCGCCTCTTTGGATTGTGGCTCCCGCATGTACTCCTATATCCGCTCATTCCTCTCTAAACGTGTGGCTCGCTTTCGAGTAGATACCCACTTGTCTAACCCACACCACCTCACCCGTGGCACTCCTCAAGGTGCTGTTCTCTCTCCTACCCTTTTCAATCTCGCTATGGCCCCTCTCGCCTCCCAGCTAGCTGAAATTCCCGACCTGCATCATATATTTTACGCCGATGACATCACTCTCTGGTGTTCATCTGGCTCTCCCGGTCACGTACAGGACACCCTGCAACGTGGCCTAGATCTCATCGACTCCTTTCTCACCACCGCTGGCCTCTCTCCTGCTCCTGAGAAATCCGAGCTTCTCCTTCTCAACCATTCCTCCTACCAGCGCTCACACAACCACTTCGTCTCTCTCCACCTTTCTGGCTCTCCCATTCCTGTCGTCACACAGTGCAAAGTTCTTGGCTTCCCTTTGCATGCGGCTAAGAATGTGCAAGCCCTCCACCGCGCTGTCACCACCTGCCACTCTGTAACTCACCTCCTGCGGCGCGTGGTCACTCGACGCTCAGGTCTCCACGAGGCTCACGCGTGCCGCGTTGCCCACGCGCTGGCCCTCAACAAAGTCTTGTACTTTGCACCCTACGCTTCCTTCAATCAGACTCAACTTAACGCTCTCGAGACTGCCCTTGTGGGCCTCTACAAGGCAGCCCTCAACCTCCCTATCACTACCTCTACCACTAAGCTCTTTGCCACAGGCCTCTTCCATCCTCTTCGTTCTCTTATCAGTCTCCATCGTGACTCACAACTTGCCCGGCTTTCCCTTACCCGTCAGGGTCAGTGGTTATTGACTCAAGCGGGTATCTCGCCCATTCCAATCTCCCCGTTTACCTCTCCTATTCCCACCCCCGCTCCCAATCTTCGTATCCTTCCCCTCCCGGCCAACATGTCCCCCGTCCCGCACGCCGGACGTCGTCATGCGGCCGCACAGCACCATTCCCCTCTCTTTGATACCCAGGGTGTAGCTTACACGGATGCCTCCTTCGTGGCTCCTCGAGGTTCCTGCGGCTACGCCCTGTACCATCCACACCTCCCTTCTCCTGAAACCCACACCAGCGGGCCGTATCTACACCCTCCAGACGCATTGTCCCTCGAGGTCCTCGCCATTGCGCATGCCCTCCAGTCATTTGCCCTCCTTCCCTCTCTCCAAGAGTACACAGTCTATTCAGACTCACAAGCCGCTATACACCACATACAGAAACGCACCCTGACCCCTTCTCTCCAACAGGAGGTCGAGCGAGCGGTCTCCACACTGCAGCCTTCCATCGTTTTCCTCCGCTGGGTCCCTGGGCATTCAGGGATTGACGGCAATGAGCTGGCCCATCAGCTCGCCCGCGACACACTTTTCCGGGCACCGTTGATCCCCTGGCCCAAGCCCTCGGAGGACGGTGGGAGGCTCACCCTTCGCCGCACCATAAAAGAGGTCTACCTTGAGCTCCGCCTCGACAAACGCCTTTACCCTCCTCCTCATCCATCACTCACGGTGCCGGAGTCTCGCCTTCTTCGGCACATTCAGTTGAATGCAGTTATCACCCCGTCCCGCCTCTTCCTCTATCGCTATCGATCGGACCCTTCCTGTCCCAACTGCCCCTGCATCTATGCGGACCTGGCCCATTGCCTCTTCTATTGCCCGGCTGCTCAGCAGTCGGGTTCCTTCCCCCCACCCTTTCTATCCATCACCACCTGGCTCGACTGGCTTGGCGCTGAAGGGGAAGAAGAACAGCGGCTTCTGGTCGCCCAGGCGGTCGACATGCTCGGCCTATACCTTATGGTCGAATAAAAGTCTTTACTACTACTTCGACTAGGGTGTCATTAACGCGCGTTTGTTTCCTCGCCCACTCTGCCTGCTTCCGCTCTCTTTAGGTTACACCTATCATTTTTTCTTTCCATGGCTCGCTGTATTGTCCTTAACTGAAGCTGAACCGTTTTTGTTAGCCTCCACGTTTCTGCCCCGTAGATGAGTACCGGTAAGATATAGCTGTTGTACACTTTTCTCTTGAGGGATATTGGTAAACTGCCATTCATGACCTGAGAGAACCTGCCATGTGCGCTCTACTCCACTTCACTTCACTTTACTTTATTCACCTTAAAGACCCCTTTCAGGGGGTATTACATAAGGGGTGTGTTAACGCATTCATCCACAAGTACAAGTCATTTCCTTGAAATATAATTGCTTACAGCATCTGAAAATACAGACGGGTGCGTGATGGCAGCGATATCGGTGGGGAGGGCATTCCGGTTCACAGCAGATCAGGGAAAAAAGGAGCCAGAAAAAGTTGCAGTATGGGGCACAGGGCGGGCAATCTGAAACGGATGGGCAGTGCGGTGAGATATGCGGTTCAGATGAGTAATGTAGGGTGGTTGATTTAGAGAGCTATGAAAAAACTTGTGAAGCAAACAGAGGCTGGCGATGCGGCGGCGGGCTGCGAGGCGTTCTAGACCGGAATTCGTCTTCAGAGCTGAAACGCTGCTGGTATATGAATATGCAGAGCCAACGAAACGGACTTCGTGGTTTTGAACTGATTCGAGTGGATTTGTTAGGTATACATGGTGTGGGCTCTAGATGGGGCTGGCGTACTCAAGTTTGGGGATTTTATGAAGGGGGTTTTAGAAGCGAGAAGGTTCACGTGTCGCGGCGCATGACGAAGATGACGCTTCTTTAATCCTAGGGATCTGTTAGCAGATGATATGATTCTGGTAATGTGTGTTCGCCAAGAAAGATCCCTGCAGTGGGTGACACCAAGATACCTAAGCAATTGGACGCTTTCTATAAACGAGTTAGCAAACAGCATAAGAAAAAATAAGGGTGTTGTGTTGGCGATGAAGGGAAACAGGTTTGCATTTGTTAGCATTTAACGTCATTAGCCAGAGGTCACACCATTTATGGACGCTGTTGAGGTCGTTTTGAAGGGCCATTTGATCAGAAATGTTAGTTACAGTGCAATAGATTACGCAGTCAACGGCGAAGATACGAATTTTACATGACACATGTGAAGCTAGATCATTAATATATATTAGAAGCAAGAGTGGGCCGAGCACAGATCCCTGAGGGACGCCAGATTTAATAGGGAGAGGGCTTGAGCGGCCGTTGTTAAAAGAAACGAAGTTAGAGCGGTTAGCTTGAAATTCTTATCCTTCTAGTTATTTCCCTCTCATGATCCGGATTAGCTGTCACTGCCTGCCCTAAGTAGACATATTCATTTACTAATTCCATAAACTCGCTGCCAATTGTGAACTGCTGTTCCCTTGCTAGACTGTCGAACGCTACTTCAGTTTTCTGCATGTTAACCATAAGACCTACCGTTCTGTTCTGCCTAACACATTAATCGTCCTTTGAAACTCATTTCCTGAGTGATTTAGCAAGGCAATGTCATCAACCAATCACACATGGCATTTTAATATACATAAGGACAGCGCAGCTGATTTTTCACCTCGGAGATAGCATCGGATGAAGATTAAAATAATACATTGGGCATAAATTTTATTTCAGAAAGCGGCTGGAATTTCCTGGACGTGGAAGTGTGCGCAGTCAATGAATTTCTACAGTTTTTGATTGAATCATGTTAACTATGAATAAGGCATTCAAAAGAAAAAGAACAAATCTGTACATTTTTCTTCATACTAGAAAATAATACGTGTCTGAAGGAGTTAAAATACTACATCAGCATCCCAGCCAGATTCTTCATCTTAGGTGTTTTTCTACGTTATGCCAAAACAGCGCAAAAAAGGTAGACTAATTAATTCACGCTTTTGCTTCGGAATGTATCCCCAACCCGCCCGAAAATCTGTTGTATTGAACTTTTTTTAGTGTTCTGAACCAGTACAAAAAAATTCACAGGACGGTTACGACTGATAGTTGTTTAAGCGATTGTTTTTGGGGATATACTCCTGTCGCACTGACGTAGTGGTATCGTGATGCATCCCTGAACTGGCAGGTGGCTGTTCCAAACAGAGCCACACGTATGCTTATGCGACCCAGGTTCACCGGCGGCGAAACCGGTGGGAGCTAACGCATTCACCGGTTTCGCCGACGCCGACGACGGCGGACAACTACGACGCGGAACCCAAGGACGGGCGCCTAACAGCTATCGGTGTAAAAGTCTCTAAAAGAGCCACACGGATGATGGTGAAATGTATTTAAAGACATACTCATAGTACGGTGGCTAGATGTGTTGGTCCGCTGAAGGGCAAGCCACAAAGCGTAATTCATCGTGCCTCCGCCTCTTGTCGACAAAAACGTTGCTCCGCGGTCGCCTGCTGGTCGCCTGTTGCTAGAAGTGATTGCATCTAGCTTCTTGCTAGCCTTACTTTTTGCTTATAATAGTAGTTACTGCACTATCATATACACAACATTGGTAAAGCAAATATTGGCTGTTTGAAAATAAGACATAGGATACGAAACAAGAGATACACTATCTTCGTTCATCTTCGTCAGCTCTTATGAACTGCAGCACAAAATTTCGTTATTTTCAGGGTGAAAAACGAAGACAAAAAACTGTTAAGTTGGCTGCAGATCACCGAGCAAGGAACAAAATCTTCATTGCTTTTGTGACACGGGATCCCTAGTTGTTGAGGAAGATCGAAAGAACTCGCTATCGCGCAGACAATAAACAGCAACCGTATTCCCTTGTTTGTTAATGCGACTGCACCGAACACTTTATCGAACGGTGCAACACATTTGTCATACACGGTAACGTTTTCTGCCTCTCAAAGCCATTTAGTGTATAGCTGGCTTTGTAGCGCAACAGTTTTTCACTGAGACCGGATTGGCTGAGTACGAGTTAGATTTTTTCTGACGCCACCGGAAGCTCGCGCTCACTTATGGCCACTCGCAGCCTTCTGAACGATGGCAAACCTCTTGTGGATGCCAAAGCCTGCGCCTTTATTTGATTGGCTCTGTGTAGCAACTTACAAACCAGGTCCATCTAAAGGGCTTTATCGTCATCAGTTCATTACAGATTATCTTGCGAAGGCAAGATAACCGCTGGTCCTTATGGTCCTTATGGGCAACCGAGTGGATTTCAAGAGAAGGCAAGCGTAGCAGGGGATGGCAGAAAGTTGTGTGGGCGAATGAAATTAAAAGTTTGCGGGGTTACGGTGGCCGCAGCTGGAAAAGGACGAAGTTTAATAGAGAGACATGGGAGGGGCCTATGCCCTGCATTGGGCTTAGTGAGGCCAGTGGTGACAATAATGATGGAGGCCCCCATCTGTTGTCCAGAAAAAAAAAGAAACAATAAGAATTCGTGTGACAACTTCTGAAGTAGCAGAAAACATATCCTATAATAGAAACGCTAAGTGTTTCGTTGAAGCAAAAAAAAAATCCTAATTGGAAGTCAATCTACTGCCAGACACAGAGCCATGTAAGTAGCCCGGGGTCATTGCAGCATGTTGATGTAGAAGACGTGTAGCTCATTCAAAGCTCTCATCTTTTCACCAACGTCAACACCCTCGATCAACATGTGATACGAAATTGGCTGCTTCCGGCAGACTGAGATGTTTTTACTCGGCTAAGCAAAGCACAGGGACCGGTCTTGTCGTGACGCTTTAATTGTGTTCTCACCATTATGAAAGAGCTGCTCTCAGGCGCGTCACTTCCACTGGCTATAAGATATGCTACAAGAATGCCAAACACCTATCTTACTTTGCTTTAAAGCACAAGCCGTGAAGGGGAAACCCTGTGGTCTGACCTGCGGCCGGTTTTAATTAAAGACAGCGGGTGTTGACACCACGTCATTCACTGACATCGAGCTATTTGAAGGCAGCTCTTCATGCGGGACACTCGGCAACCTCGCTCCTCGTTTTCGTGCCGCCCATTGCTTATTGCGCCTGCTTCAGTGTCACTATGCCTGACAGGCTTCAGGAGGACGTCCACAACAATCACAACAGTGGAAACTGTCTTATATAGTACTTTTTATTCTTCCTGGTTGTTGTTGTTGAGTGTGTTTGTTTATTGGCGACAGTCAACGCCAGAAACGATGTTTTGAATCTTCAGGGGTGCATTCACCGAGTAGTTTCTTCGATGCATTTTTTCGATGCATTTCTACGATGCATTTTCGTCTTGAAACCGAGTTGTAAGGTCCATTACGTTATATTAGATTCAGTGGGTCGTGGAGCACGACACCCCTTTCGAGAGCTATTGTGAAACGAGCTGAGTTCAATGTTATGATAAATGTTGACTGGCTTTATATTTATCATTATTACTAGCGGAAGTTTCGCTTTTAGCGTCTTCAGTGCTAACTGATAGACACAAACATTTTGTCACTGCTGGAGTAGATTAAAATTCTTTAAACATATAAAACCTTGAAGCCCGCATACAGTGGTCAAAGTTAAAACGGCAGTTTCTTTTCTGCTTTTGATTAGTATGTGCAGATAGAATAGTTCTATGAGCTTAGTTTAAAATCTTTATGACGCTGTTAATTGCTATTGTAAATGCACTGGAACTGCCGTTTATTGATTTGATGCTTACGAGTGTACCTTTATTTTGTTCGTAATCTTCCCTATGAACATCCGCTCAATATCAATGGCGAGCTCGAATGATTCGATGTAGGAGAAGATCGAAAGGCTTCTTGCCGGCATTTCACGAACCTGGAATTGTTCTTTAAATATGCTTAATAAAAACTAAACTGAAAGTTGCTCCCGCATCCTTCATTTAAAATATTTTGGTAAGGCTATTTCGCTATCTGACTCTCGCGCTTTCACGCGCCGCTCGTTGTACAACGTTGTATTGTAGACAGGCATAATACGTTTGCTTAGATTGCCTTTTCAGTGATACTCAGCACCAGAATATGTTGCATTATCTGGTATTGTTAATTTGCTTTTAATGCATCCAGAGCAAATAAACTGTCTTGGTTTTCAAATCTCCGGGATTCTGAGCAAGCTATTACGATGTCGGAAAGCATCCGCAAATGTGTTCATAGAACTTTCATACTCGCAAAAGTGCCCCAGGCTTCTTGGCTAAGATGAAGCCGTCACCAACTAAGTTTAAATTGTGCATGTCTAATTATTATTTCGCACCAAATTTGAAAATAAATTGATATTCAAATTTTTTTCACTGTTTTTGCTGCATGGCTAACGGTGAGCACGCGGCGCAACGACGCTGACTGCGTTGTAGGCTCAGCAACCACATGAAAGGGCCGCGAGGTTGTTCTTACGCTTAAAATGAACTTTCAGATCAGCAGCTCTGTTCCCTAAATTTGACGTCAGAGACTTTTATTTTTTCCTTTTGGAAAAGGATATCTTTCGCTGAGCCGTAAAAATTACCCAACCATATTAGATATTGGCAGCATAGAAACACACCGGAGCTACGACATATGAGGAACAGAGAACCTGAGCCCATTAACACCAAGTAAAGATGACATTGTTCGACCCCAGGAATAAACTTTAGCTTGAATAGCGCCCATTTTGCGCCTGAAGTTACGGAGTCATGCGAATTGAGATTACTATAGGAACACTAAGATATAGCATTCAGCCTTACCCACATAAGCAGAATATTTGCTGAGGCAGCTTTATGCTTGCTGGTTTTATCCTATACCTTTATACTAGGACTGCGTATCCAACAACACTGAAGAGTACCATTATATCTTCGTATTGGACACTTATAGGTTCGGTGCTATTGCGACATGACGCAGATTTTTGGTATCCTTAAATCCGCATCATTTCTCAATTGCACGAAATTTTAAGTCTCCTCCATAATTTTTCTTCTAAAGCACTTCTATAAAGTGCGCGATTAAAATGCTCGGTTAGCATCCTCAATTAATAATAACAAATAAGAGCAATAAATAATATCAACAAATAACAAATATTCAAAGCCATAATTGTATACCCAATGTTCAACTTTTTCTTCTTCCGTTACAAGCTGCTCTTACGATAAGTAACGCTAGCAGCATCTCCTTTAAAAGAATTTTCATAGCTTCAGAAAAAGCTCCAAATCTATATGAGCACATGACCACATTGACACTAAGGTTGCTGTCTTTCGTGTGTTCCAAAAATATATCCTTTCCTCAAGGATGCAGGTAGCACAGTAGTGTTGAATTAGAGCATTATGGCCACTCAGTTAACCAACCTTTTTAAGAGCGACCGCAGCGGTGGCCAAGTGGTTGAGCATCCGCCTCGTATGCGGGAGGTGCGGGGTTCGATCCCCAGTGCCGCCGGGTACCCACCGGTGATACAATGGGTACAAGCTTTCCCCTGGTCTGGTGCTCGGCTTATTTAGGGTGAAATGCTTGGGAAATGGGTCTCTGACCCCACCTTGAGAAAAAAGAAAAAATACCTTGTGACATCGCGCTCTTTGGCCATAGCTGCCCTTGCGCCATAAAAATCCATAATCATCATCATCATTTTTAAGAGCGTTATCTCTTACTCATCACGTTTCGAGATTTCGTGGGGTCGGCTACGATGTATGTATGTATGTATGTATGTATGTATGTATGTATGTATGTATGTATGTATGTATGTATGTATGTATGTATGTATGTATGTATGTATGTATGTATGTATGTATGTATGTATGTATGTATGTATGTATGTATGTATGTATGTATGTATGTATGTATGTATGTATGTATGTATGTATGTATGTATGTATGTATGTATGTATGTATGTATGTATGTATGTATGTATGTATGTATGTATGTATGTATGTATGTATGTATGTATGTATGTATGTATGTATGTATGTATGTATGTATGTATGTATGTATGTATGTATGTATGTATGTATGTATGTATGTATGTATGTATGTATGTATGTATGTATGTATGTATGTATGTACGTACGTATGTATGTATGTACGTACGTATGTACGTACGTATGTACGTACGTATGTACGTACGTATGTACGTACGTATGTATGTATGTATGTATGTATGTATGTACGTATGTACGTACGTACGTATGTATGTATGTACGTACGTACGTACGTACGTACGTATGTACGTATGTATGTAGGTAGGTAGGTAGGTAGGTAGAATCTGAAAATTTGAAAACAATTTTTATGCTCATTACCCGAAAATAAATTCTTTCAGTGTTTTGCCTACCCTTTGTGGAGTAGGCAAGCCATTGATTACTTGAAACTGTTCCTGCAAATCGAATTCAATGGAATGGGATTTCTTTTGCGTAATTATCTAGAGCCGTAAACAGTACACATTTTCTAGCAATGACAAGCTGCTAGGTACTGCATGAAATGCAAACGCTACATTAACAACAGACGTGTAATATTTTTCCTGCCTTGACGTGAACTTATAGCGGCAGATTTCGCTGAACACTACCCATTTCCTCTGAAGGCTTCTCCGAAAAGGTGAAAATAAAGCAACCATTTTATCGTATAATGAAATGTGTTTATTTAACAAAAACGGGCACAGAAAATTGTAAAGGCTTGTCAGATTCCTCCGCTCAAACTTATGCTCTCTGCTACGCTTTTACTGTAATTTCTTTCGCCTTCTATTGCACGTTGACGTGTGTAGTTGAGCATGAGGGGCAGGAGGAGGGATGCTTTCATTACTATGATTACGTATTCCGCGTTTTTCATTTCACTCTCCACCCCAGCAGGCTTCGTGAAGAGATTTAACGAAAACGGTACGCTCTTCAGGGAGTGCGTATAAAAAAACCGCTGATGCAAACTGAAGACACAGCACTGTCTTAAAAACTATTGTAAATTCGCTCCCGAAACCCGCGCGGAGCCCTTATGAACGCGATGCCCTACATAAAAAAGAACACTGGACTCGTGAGGACATGGAAGCGTCAACTGCCTTGCCTTCTGAGCAATGCTCAAGCAACTGTCCTCCTTCGTGGTCATAGTGTGCCCGGTAACAACTACTTTAAATCAGAGCTAGATATCCGCGGAAAGATGCCGAACAGCTTGATCAACCTCCTGGCTAACAGCACATTCCGAGTCCGCTAGGGGCAATTCTGTCCATGATTTTCACCCAAGAGAACGGCGTACCCCAGGGGTGTATTCTAGGCACGGCACTCTTCGTAGTAAATTGAATTCTTTAGCAAAATAATACAATAATGTATTCATAACATAAGCCCATAATGTATTTGGTTAATGTGGATGGCCCATAGATAGCATGCACTTCCTCCAGCCTATCAACTTTTGAGAAACAAATAAAAATCACACGAAATATTCTGGCTGTTTGGGCAGAAACAAATGCATTCAAGTTTTCTCCTAAAAAACAATAGCTGTTCTGTTCTCATTGCGACAAACCCTGCAGGCCAATCCCAACCTATACTTGAACCAAACCGCACTACCAACTGAACAAGAACACAAATATTTAGGCGTAGCTTTTGACAAGGAGCTTACATTTCTACCGCACATTTACAACATTAAAAAGAATGCATCCGAAGCCCTCAGTATTTTAAAGGGGCTATCTCGTAAACGGTGGGGGTCCGACAGAGTATGCCTATGATAAATCTATCGCTCTCAGGTGCGCTCCAAGCTCGACTACTGGTGCGTAGTATATTGTTCAGCAAGGGCATCCTACTAGAAACGACTAGACCCTGTTCATAATCATGCTCTGCGCCTATCAACTGGATCATATAGGACATCCTGGTAAGCAGTCTTTACGTTGAAGCTAATGAGCCCGCACTACAGAATCGAAAAGTTTCTCTTACATGCACATACGTCCCAAAACCTTGTTCTTTTCCTAAACATCTCTGCCATCCTATTGTCACCAAGTTCCCATCTAAAAGATTATTTACTAATAAACCATATGTTATCATTCCACTAATACGGTGCTTTGAAGATAAATGCGAAGACTTAGCAGTACTAGATGCCTTACCGAATATTGCCCAAGGATATCAAATATTTGCCACCATGTGACTTCACACTGACACATTCACAGAAAAGGGAAACACCACATGAGAACTTAACACAAGAATTCATTGCAATGCAAAAAAAACATATCGCACTACGCTGAATTCTATACTCATTGCTCAGAAATAAAAGGTCATGTTTGAAGTGCAGGAATTCAAAGAAAAAATAAAAAAAAATGACACGACTGCCACAGTGTGCATTGGTTTTTACTGCCGAGTGTTTTGCCGTCTTCGTAGCGGTAGAACAAATAGTAAGATAGATGATAAAAATACCATTATTCACACCGATTCTCTGAGTATGCTCAAAGCACTGTACTGTAGGAATGCTACTAAACGCATATTAGGAAACGTCATAGATAACATAGTTAAAACCACATAAAAAACTTTAACATTATAATCTGCTGGGTGCCTGGCCATGTCGGAACCACAAAGGGATTGTTTGAAATTATTTAACCGTAAACTCAGACATAAGTTGCAGGTTGCATTGGAAGAACAGGCAAACAACTAACTGCATTATATAAAGCCCATTTTAGAATGGGAGTCATGCAGACATCAGGAACGTTATACTTAAGTTATTTTATGCCGACTACGCATCGGACAGACACATCTTGCACACAACTTCTTACCGACAAAACAAAAAAAAAACCTCTCTGCAAGATGTGAGGCGATGAACTGAGAGTAAACCGCATTTTAATTTAAGGCACAAATCTTGAAAAACTAAGAAAAAAATATTTTAATACATTCTGCTACGAATACATCTCATTACATCTCTTGTTGCTTTTAGATGACTAAGCATTTGTTGATTTTTCAGGAATTTTCAAGTTTCTTAAAGAAGGCACTATACTGAACAAATTATAGGTATCTCCTTTAACACGAGACATTTTAACCCTGTGTTTCGCGCATCATAGCCTTTGTTGCTTTTGCGCCATAAAGGACATTACTAACTGACAACTACTTTAATTATTTAGGGGCCATTTTTTTACTGCAGGTAATATGCACGCTGTATTTTTCGTTAATTAGGTCTGCGTTTGCTCAGAGAATAACTCCATGGCAAGCGACTTAGCTGCCATTCTCGGAGGCGGGTGGTTACAGAAGACGACATCGTCTGTTTTAATTTTCCGAACAGAGCGCAACCTAGAGGTGAAAAGTTCGAAAGTGAATAAAAAGTCGCATTTGTGTATTATATTATTTTAATTGTGTAAAAAAAAATTACTGTGTAAAGAGATTCACAGCGCAGGAGCGATGGTGCCTTGAATAACAAACCAGGATTGTCTTCGGCGGAAAATACTTAAGAGGCCTTACAGCAGGAGAACGCAATACGCTGGGAAACATTCACGCATGGCCAGAAAAGAACAAGATAGTGTGCAGGATTAAGCGACCTAAAAAGACAATATCCTTCACTCGGTCGCCCATCGTAGTGCAAAATAGACGAGCAGCGTATCTACGAGGGGACGACGAAATGCGCTCTAGACGTGCTTGGCAGGGATGGACGTTTTAATGAGCTTAGTAGAGAATAGGTTTCACGATTTTCTTGTCGCTTGCAGCGCCTGCACTGAGCACTAACAATTGAAAAAAAGTGGCTTTATGAGTAAATCCTAAAGATTTACGGGTCTGTATAAGGCTGATCTTATTTTCCGGATTGTACCTTTGTGGGGTATTTTTGCCTGAGAGTTTTTGTTTTCGCCTTCGTGAAGGTTCCTGATAGCGTTAACGAAAGCCGTTCTCACACACAAAAAGAAGTGAATAGATGGCTTGTCAAAAGGCTTAGGCGAGGCAATAGCTCAACCGGCAAATCTTTTGTGCAGAGAAAATTAGGTTTTTGTCACCAGAAAGTACTGGGATGGCTCGATGGATCAACCTATGCAAAATCTGATATGCGAGAGGCTTATTTTAGTGATGCTTCTTCCCGCATAGCCTCTGCGTTGTGTTAAATCCGGTCTAATCCTTATCATGACAATGTGTATTAATATTAAAACTGCCAGAGACGTATACGCTTGGAGATTACAGCACAATAGCCAGTGATTTTGCAAAACCCACGCGCCTGAGTTTCGCAATATTCGGTAGCCAAATACCAAAAGCGTGGGTATAAAGACGAGTATAAATTAAGTTTTATTTTCATGTTTTTTTCTTTCCTCAGATTGTACTGGGGTCAGCTTCGAAGCTCTTTTCCTAAGAAATCGCGCCAAGAACTCGGGAAACATATCATTAGGCGCCGCAACTTTTTCCCCGCTTTCTATGCACACAGGTTTCAGTGTTCTGAAAGAAAGGATAGCTTTAAAGAGCACTGACTCTTCACAAAGAAAAAGCTTAAGGCAGCCTTGAGAGCGTCATTTTGTGAGACACAGAACAAAATTAGACGAATATTGAAAGAAATAATTGTCCCTCAGCCTCAGTTTCGTATATGAGCCTGGTCGCAGTGCCTGACTGAAAATTGTTTCGACAACCTTGTGTTCACAAACTTGTACGAACGACGCTGTAAATGGCAATGATTTTTTTTTTCATTTCGTAGGTTAAAATCAAGTAGCCGTGACCCCGACTCACAGAACCTCTTCGTGCTGTGAAGGAAATCCCCATAGCGGTGACGGGCAGTTGCGTCTAAAATTAGAAAATGACTTATGGCACAGCTGAAACGGGACCTCCGCACATAGACACTACTTATTTCGATCCAAATTATAATCCGCTCTTAATGTAGTAATGGTTCCTTGCTTTTATTTTCTGAAAAGAGCAGATATAAATCAACCAAAATTTTACATTACGTAACGACGCCTGAGGACGTCAGCATTCTTAGAAAAAAATATTGTAGAATAAAACCTGGCGTGCGATTAAAGGTTGACCTTTTCAGGTTCGTATTTTGAGCGAATATCCTCCTATTTCAAAAGTAGCAGCATAAGATGTGTGTTCTTCTCTGTTGTTTTTCGAAGGAATGCATTAGACAAGCACACAGAACACCTTGCCTAATGCCTGACAATGACGAATTCGTTTTTCTCTTGAAACCCACATACCGTACATGTCTTCCGTTCGTTATGTTTCGGTTGGAGCTTTGCTTTCTTTAAGATCTCTCAGCTTGTTAGGCAGTGCACAGCTGGCATTCTTATTTAAAGTCACGATATCTGTAACTTTAATAACTCATTCGTTTCGGCATGTTCAAATCTTGAGAAGCGACAAGTGTCAGTGAAACAACCTTCCTGAAAGCTCTACGGATGGCACTGAAAATATTTATTTTTATTTATCCTTAATCTTCGTCGCTAGGCCCAAAGAAAGAGCAAAGCCGTCTATACCAGTGAAGGTTCACCGAGTCGATGTCCGTTTGCGAAAGCCTTCTGCTAAACTGAGCAGCTTGAAGCGTGCAAAATTTAGAAAAAAAAAGATGATCCCTCATTTACAAAAATAAACATAAAAATTTTCAGCCTTTAAGCGTGCACAATATTTTTCAGAATCATATTTTACCCTTCCTTAGTTCTCTGCATATTTTTCTGCCTTCTTAATCTACAATAGGTTTATCAGATGCCCAGTTTCCCCAATTTTTGTGTGTTTTATAGCTAAACTTCGAAAGCCTGAAATTTTATTTTTTGCGAAACTCAGCGGAAGACCATATGGTCTATGAAGACGACGAAAGAAAGAAACAAAGCAACACACCTGTTTATTAGGCGCTGCGTTGTGCGTTACAGAATGGCGTTCTCGCAAGCGGAATCAATATAAAAATTTATGCGAAGCGCAACGTCCCAGCATTCGTATTGCACATTTTTATTCGAATCAGTGTCCCAGGAGATAATGTACAGATTCCACTGCAGACCTTCCTGAAACTACCGTTTGGATCAGTGTCACCCTCTGTTAGAAGCTACGTCAGGTACATTCAGATCACATATGAGCCTGGACTAAATAAGGTAATTGAGATCACGGAAATGCATATTAACAGCCTAATTCAGTGATTGATGTATGTACAGTACGGACTACGGGACGATATTTTCGATGAAGTTGATCTACATACTACGAGCCGCTTTTGAGCCTAGTGCGTGGGCACTGCTTATTAGTGTACTTTCAGTGTCTATAAGTGCACTGACTATGAGTGTATGGGTTCTTCCCAACAGTCATGGTTTCTCTATTCCGTCTTTCACCAGTAAGTAAGAAAATTCCACTGGTGTTTCCATCAGGACGAGAAACGAGTATAACGACTCCTGAAATAGTATTAACGTGAAAGCGTTAGAGGCCTCGTTCACCACAAAAACCGATGTCCGCATTATGAGCGAAAAACCACGAGCATGTTTAGGCAGGCGGTGCCCAAAGAGCAACCTAGGAGGCAGGTGGGCCACCTAGGTCACGTGACTTTCCGGCAACATAACAAGCTGCCCACCGGATAGTGATCGAACTGCCCGTGGTGGCGGTGTGAGTTAGTGATTGGTCGCTCGGGAAGAGCAAACCTGGATGGTGTAAGGCCCACCACCTGTAGTACCTTCTGACGCAGGGCAGTGGCGCATTACTTAATCGTTGTACCACTGCACAAGGATGGGTTTGAGGACTCCCAGGGATCTATGAATGTAATGTAGAGAATGGGAATTTGCATATATGGCGTTTTTCTCATTACGCTATAGCGTCACACCCTTAAGTGGAGCTTTAGTGTTCCTTCCAAAATTTTCTCATTCCTTATTGAAAATGTTGCTAATGAAAGAAGGATGAAACCATCCTGTTGCAATATTGGGCCGATTACCTGTGCTGCTA
The DNA here is from genome assembly GCA_030143305.2 of Amblyomma americanum. Classification (NCBI taxonomy): domain Eukaryota; kingdom Metazoa; phylum Arthropoda; class Arachnida; order Ixodida; family Ixodidae; genus Amblyomma; species Amblyomma americanum. Next base: position 182,097 of record JARKHS020022158.1, read on the forward strand.
AAAAGCAACCTAAAAAGACAATTTCAACCACTCGCGCGTGCGTCACAGTGCAAGATAGACGAGCAGCGTATATCCGAGCGGACGACTAAAGGTGCGCCAGACGTGCTTGTCAGAGATGGACGTTTTAATGAGCTTAGTAGAAAATAGGCTTCACGACTTTTTTTCCGCTTGCAGCGCCTGCACTGAGCACTAGCAATTCTAAAAAGATTGCTTTGTCAATAATGACTAAAGCTTTATGAACCTGTATAAGGCTCAGCTTATTTCTCGGATTGTACCATTGTGAGTAATTTTTGCATGAGAGTTTTTTTTTTGCCTTCCCGAAGGTTTTTGATAGCTCATGCTACGTTAACGAAAGCCGCTGTTGCACACACAAAAAAAAATAGGTGGCTTGGCGAAAAGCTTACTCGAGGCAGTAGCTCAACCGGCAACTCTTTTATCCAGAGAAAATTAGGTTTTTTTTCATGAGAAACTGCTGGAATGGCTCAATGGATCAGCCAATGCACAATCTCATATGCGAGAGGTTTAATTTTAGTGAGGCTTTTTCCCACATAGCCTCCGCGTTGCGTTAAATCCGATCTAATCCTTCTCATGACAATGTGTTGTAATATTAAAACTGCCAGGAAAGTATGCGTTTGGAGATTAGAACCCAATTGCCAGTATATTTTGCAAAGCATAAACGCGTTAGTTTTGCATTATAGGGTAGCCAAATACCAAAAACTTGGGTATAAAGCTCAGTATAGATAAATTTTTTACAATGTTTTTGACTTTCTTCACACTATGCTGGAGTAAGCTTCGAAGCTCTTTTACTGAGAAATTGCTCAAGAACTCAGGAAGCATATCATTAGGTGCGGCAACTTTGTCGCCGCTTTCTAAGCACACAGGTTTCAATGTTCTGAAAGAAAAGATAGCTTTAAATAGCACTGACACTTCATAAACAAAGAGCTTAAAACAGCCTTGACGGTGTCATTTTGTGAGGCACGGAACAAAATTAAGCGAATAATGAAAGAAATAATTGTCCTTCAGCGTCAGTTTCGTATCTGAGGCTGGTCACAGTGCTTGACTGAAAATTATTTTGACACCCTTGTGTTCACAAACTTGTACGATCAACGCTGTATATGGCAATGCTTGTTTTTTTTTTAATTTACTAAATCAAAATCCTATAGCCGTGACCCCGACTCAAAGAGCCTCATAGTGTTAAATAAAAATTGTGCAGCTGTGCCATATTCGCGGCCATAGCTCATCGTAAGGGAAGTTACCAACAAGCCAGTGCATGAACTCAATTGCATACAGATGAAATATCAGTGGAGCGGATGCAAATCATGAGCACTGTTTCTAAAGAACGTTATTTTCTCTAGGATATGGTTTTTTTTTTCTGGAATTTTTTTTCCTTTGCCGCAGTACTTCGCAGGCGTACTTGATACTTCTCCTCGGCACTCTTACTCCAAACGCGAGATTGCCAATATCGTGACGTGCCGTGGAAAAAAGAACTGAATGTTGCAACATGCAGAGGCATTCTGTGAACTAGGCCTTCAAAACATGCACGCCTTCAGTAAGCTGGCATAGGCTCTATTCATAATGAAATACTTATATACAGGAGAGGTGTTCCAAGCACGCAGGGTCGATTTCCAGCATTCGTTGGCCTGACTGCGAAAATTTTTAATACAGCTCTTCAAGTGAAGGCTGGTTCCAATATACTTTTTGGCCGGAGGCAAGATTCACCGTGGCGAATATATTTGGACACTCGTCGCCTGCCAACCACACAATAATTTCAAAGCTGGGTGCCATTCGAAGCCCTCTTATTCTATTTCATGAGCATGAGTTGAATGATATAATCATGACTATGATTCCAAAAAATAAGCAAATAAATCATTTCTTAGAACAAACAGAGGGTTCCTTAATTTTTCAAGTTTGTTTGGAATGCGCATAACATATTTGGTTGCGAATTGTTGCAAGAAATAAGGCCACTAGAGTCAATACACTACGCGCGCTTGATCTTTCATTCCTTATGTTTAATCAGCGCTTCAATTGTTTTAACATAGGGTCATAGAAGTGTGCAACTAGGCAGATAGGAGTAACAAGGCAGCTAGAAGTTGAACGCAACTAGGCAACTATCATTAGGCAGCTAGGAGGGAAAATAAAAAATGATAGTTTGCGGCCGTACTCTCTTGACATAACTTTATTTAACAGCTCGCTTCTTCTTCTTACTACCTCTGGTTTTCATTACCCCAGAGAGATGTTGCCATTGGCAATTATTGTGACAGCTTCACTCCTATTTATTCCACTCATTGACTAAACATCACGTACTTTTTGGCTTCTGAAACCTGCCGACTAAAAGTGTCTGAAAAAAAAAGCCCCACTCAGCTAACTTAATTCAGTCAGCATGTGTTAGCACTGTATGTGGGTGCCATCATTTTTTATATTTCAAGTAAGGTATGTACAAGCACTAGTAAAACTGACCATGCAGAATGAAGAAACAACCTGCAGTTGAATTGCTTATAAGGTTGAATAATTGCTCTTCGTCGAGATTACATTCTAGGGTCCTTTGTGTTGTATGCTATGAATGTGTGCCATTTTTTCAAAGTTCCACAAAGTTCCTGGAAAATTCATTAGTCTCATTCTAAGAGATGGCACTGAAACCACATTGTGGTCTAAATTTTTATATTATGACTTAATGCTCGTAACATGCGTCAATTAATCCTGGCATGTATCTTTTGTTTATTGCACAGCGTAAAGTGGGTGGACGAGAGCAGCTGGCCAATAGAGTTGAATAAAACTTCTTTCTAAGTGCTTACACACTAAGAAAGAGGCCAGAAGGCACAACCTGGCAAGGTCCTTCCTCTACGTAGTAGGCATGATACGTTCAGCGGGTTGCAGACAGAAAAATAAATATACAAGGAACATTAAGTCATGCATCCACACTTGTTGGCATAATAAAAAAAGGAATCTATTGTTATCAAAAAATGCGTTGGAACACAAAGTATCTTTTGCAAGAATACGGTGCATGCAGAAAGTTACAAAAAAAAACAAAATTTCGCATGTAAAAAGGGGTCATTCCACGCCAAACATCCCAGACGTTGCGCTCGACCATCTCCAATTTGTTCAAAAAAATGTATGGCAACTTATCGTAATGTGCGTAATGAAAGCCTGAAATATTTTTGCCGAAGAAAATTTATTCGTGAGGTGAGGGCAGGCAGTACGAATATTTAGAAAATACGAGCAACCAGGCACTGCTCAACAATTAATAACAAGGTCAGATTTTCAGAAAATTACTTCAAACTTTTTTATTGACATTGGCACAGATCCTGGCTTTCGATATAATTCGGAGCATGCGGCTTTACACGGCATAAATATTTTCAAAAAATCGAAAAAGTATGTAAAAGTATCATTTTTCTCGTTTTTTTTCTTTTGTTTTAAATATCAGCTTGCTCTCGAAATTTCAGTAAGAGCCGTTTTGTTCCGATATATGTCTAGTACATATAATGGCTCTCCAATTAAAAATACAAACAATAGCGAGTTATGTAGAACTGTTTGTTGTTTTCCATTTCTCAAATTTTCATTGAGCTAATTTTTGTTTAAAGCCAGAAAATAATTTTTGAATTTGAGCTCTCGGGCCTCAAGTTGCGTCGAGTCTTAACGCTTCTTCACCGCAGAGCACGACACTGCCAACACTGTAGCCACGCGGAATGTATAGTTCCTATTCTTAAGTGAGGCTTGCATTGCAGGGAAGTATGGTAATGTTGTGTAGTCGCATTGGTATTCGTGGGGAAAAATTTTCTTAACGTTGCTGAGACGGCACATACCCAAGTGAGCTAGTTGTTCGGTGTGGTTCTGTCATAGTCAGTCATTCTTGTCGGCGCCATGACAGACGTAAGCACCAGCGTAAGAGCTTGTGAGACGCCGATCTGGAAATTACCAGTATGATCTGCTGTTGAAACAATCCGCGACGCAGCAGCACCACGTGGTACCTAACCCTCGTGGCCGTCAGAGGCTCATGCCCGGTTGTTTCCGACATGATGTCTTTGTTGTATTTGATTTAATCAGTGCAGTTTCTGCCATATTACTACAGCGACTACTGTAGGCGAGCCATTATGCTGGCGAAGCACCTTCGTGCGAGCGACGCACCTACGCACGAGCGGGCCACGTTCACAGCCAGCGCGTCTCGCCTTACTCGACGCACCGGCGTGCACTTCGCGCCTTCACGCGCGCTCCGAGGCGCGCGCTCTCCGCGATCTTTTCGGAAATAAATAAAGCACTTGTGATACGCCAGCATTGCCAGCTGGTCATCGCTCCTCGTGGTCCATGCGGGACAGCACGCTGAATATCCTTGTTTTTCTTCTCTTGGCCGCCCCGCACCAAAGCGGGTCTGTTCGACTTCGAAAGCGAAAACGATCTCGTTTATTGCATACCATACGCCGATTGTCGCGCGATTTCTTCTTTAGTTCCAGCCGTAATAATGCAGGACAGCGAACCACAGCAAACGAAGTTATCTGGCCTTAATTGTCGTGCCATGCCAGGTGCAGTGTTCTGCGGTGAAAAGGCGTTAAGAGACGACGCAACTTGCGGCCGCAGAACTCAACTTCAAAAATTATTTTCTCGCTTTAAACAAAAATTACTTAATCAAAATTTCAGAAAGGAAAGGCAATAAACCGCTGCACGTAACCCGCTATTGTCTAAATTTTTACTTGGATCACCTCAGAGTGAAATTAACGAGTGTTTTTGGCTCAAAACGCACTTTTTGCAAATTTAGTATTTTTTTACAACTATATACGCAGTTTCATCACATGTAACAATTATTCTAGCTAGTAAAGGAACAAAATCTAGAGTAACAAAACAACTAATTCAGATTTTCTGATAGCCAGCTGATATTTAAAATAAGAAAAACGACCAAAATGATACATTTTCATACATTTGTCAATTTATAAAAAATATTTATGCAGTGTAAAGCTGCATGCTATGAATTAGATCAAAAGCCATAATATGTTCAAATATGAATTAAAGTAATTTTAAAGTGTTTTCTAAAAATTTGAGCTTGTTATTAATTTTTGAGCAGTGCCTGGTTGGTCGCCTTTTTTAATATTGAAACTTCCCTCACCTCACGAATAAATTTTTTTGGACAAAATATTTCAGGCTTTCATTACGCACATTACAATAAGCTTCCATGAATTTTTTTGAACAAATCTGAGATGGTCGAGCGCAACGTCTGAGACGTTTCGCATGGAATGAAAGAGGGCCTTAAAACTGAAAATAAGCCGCCTTATTGACACATGCCATGCTCGCTTCTTTAATTCCATACTTAAGACAACACGAAGTACCAAACTACAAGCCCAGTTATGCAGTTAACACTTGCGTGATTTTCCTTTTATACGTTTTTCGGTTTTTACGCTTATAAGTGGGATATTGAATAGTTGTATTTCCATTAAAAATTCAATCATTCCGTGCTGAAGAGGTTTGGAGCCGTAAGTTTTGATGCTTTTTTGCTTTTACTGCGATGTGTCGAAGGTTATATAGGACTTGTGGAGTATTTGCTTATGGAAGAAAATTAGTTTCAATATGAATTGCATGGTACGTCTTAAGCGCTAGCAGCTGAGTCTTTATCTGAAATATAGCCAATATCCTCAAATCGTTACATCAGTGGTATGTGATGTCTGAGTAACCAAGGGTAGCAATTGCTGCAATGGTCTTCTTATGCTGCAGGAACAAGGAGTTTAAATTTGTGAGTGTTGTATCGCGAAATATGAGCAAACAGGTATGGAGATGAAATTGTATTAGTGAAGTGGAGCTATATTTTTAAGCATATTGGTAGCAAAAGTGTAAATCTGTTTAAGAGACTCATTGATCGCGAAATATTCTTTCTAACTTAGTCTAAACGGTCGGGTCGCAATACCTGTTGATTAAATATAACTCCAAGGAAGCATATAGGCTGAACATGTTGAATGCTGTTTTATTTGCAAAAAAAAATTTGGCTCATCATCTGTGATTTTATTGTTACCTCTGAATATTGCACGCTTCTTTGAATGAACATTTCTTTCAAATTAGTAAGAAGTAGTTGAAAGGCTAACTATTAAAACCCGCGAAATTCATGTGGTCGCACAGCTCCACTTGTCAAGTTCGTGGTGAACACAAAGAAAAAGATACGTTTTCTGGTTATAAGCTAAGTGCGCGAAACGAAGTGCTTTGGGGTAAATTGAAACGGGGCAGAGTAATGCTGCTATGGGGTTTGGCGCCATTTCTTCCAAACGGCCAAACAGCTATTCTACGTGTTGTGTTGAACGCGCGAAGGTTTCATCTGCCCATCTGGCAGGGGAACTGTGGTGGTCGCTCCGGTCAGTGCTGTCTTTACACATGCCCTCAGCAATAGTGCGTTGGACAGTGTGGAAAAGCCACAACAGTAACAGCGTCTAAGAGAAGCCTTCGAACTCGAGGTCAGAGTGATGTCGTGGGAATGCTTCATTTTTGTATTTTACTGGTACATGTGGAAAGGGGAGGCAAAACACTGTGTTTCACCGCAGTAACGCCCTAGTGATTCTGGTCTCGGTTGATTCCAAGTACTCGGACCGTGTCCTCGAGTTGCCATGACGTTGTTCAAGGCGTGTCCTGCTACGGTGCTGCGAAATATTTTTTTCGCATCCTGTTTAAGAATAGATACTTCGCTTGATCTATAACACAAAACATTAGCCAATCTAATCCACTTCTATAACTTGAAGTAGAAAAGCAAATTATTGTGTTTTGTGCATAATCGCAGTTCCAGTTTCATTCCGGCCCGATTGTACACACATGACCTCCGACTAGAGGTACTAGATGAGGGGGACATCATTTCATCTCTCGCCAATGAAGATGTTTTTACTACTAATACACGCAAAACTTCCCATTTTTTTTATTAAGCATCTTTGAAGTCCAAAGTATTTGCCCTGTCATCATTACCGACACGAATTACTGCATCCGATGCGGGAATTCCAGATCACATTGTTCATTAACACTGGGCTCGGTAAAACTTGTCCCCCCGCCCATTTTCCACCCTCAGATGTGTCAAAGTTTCTACAAATAATTTCGCTATGTCTTCATTGTGACAAATCAAAGACCTCACTGATAGCAACTTTGCTGAAACTGAACCTTCTTGAAAAAGCTTTAGCGGCGGACAGTATAACCGGACGCTTGCGTAAAGCGCTACAGCCCTGTGTACTAATGTTCTGAAATTTTTCTCAGATTCACCTCTGAATCTCTCCTCATCTCTTTCGGGAGATCATTTACTCCTCTTATCGATGTCCTTTATTGCGTGATTATCCTGCTCCACAATAGCACCGCAGCTTCGATCACACTATTCTTTGTGCCTCTGCCAACGTCGTTCATGCGTGGATGTGGCCTGAGCGTCCTTAGTTCACATATTCTTTTTTGTCGAACCTTCCCTTTTTCTTCCTCGTTCTGTATAAACCACGAACATTGCTCGCAGACATCTAGAATCAAGGCACGTTGTACGACGTAGCGGTAAACACTACGTCGGGCCTCTGAATAGAGCATCGTCAACGCTAAGAAGTGTGGTGCTCGGTCGACATCAAGCACTGGTGAGTGCGTGATGCATGAGCGCACACTGGAGCAGTGCATGCACAGCACAGCAGCAGAATAACACAGCCTTCGAATGCTCACTTTGTAGCTAACTAAGCATTATCCCCACATATCGTGTCTAGGCGTCGGAGTATTTGCTGAAGCAACATGCTTGATTCATACCCATTTCACCCTGAACAACGCATACACTAGCGCCTTCAGTTGCTGCGGAAAGGAAATCACTACGAGTTAATTGGAGATCACAAAGGTTTCTAGGAATATAACAAAACTCAGTATTGCTGATTTTACGTCTGGATATATCTGCGCTATACTAAGCGTTAAGGACAACGCAGCGAGCCATGGAAAGAAAAATTATAGGTGTAACGTTAAGAGACCGGAAGCGGGCAAAGTAGTTTAGGGAATAAACGCGGGTTAATGACATACTGGTCGAAGTAAAGAGAAATAAATGGGCTTTGGCAGTTCATGTACTGTGAAGGCAAGATAACCGCTGGTTTCTAAGAGTAACGGAGTGGATTCCAAGAGAAGGCAAGCTTAGCAGGGCGCGGCAGAAGAATAGGTGGGCGGATGAGATTAAGAAGTTCGCATGCTTAGGGTGGGCGCAGCTCCCAAAGAAGAGGGCTAACTGGAGAGACATGTAAGAGGTCTTCACCCTTTAGTGGGTGTTGTCAGGCTGATGATGATGATGTATCTGCGCTTTATTTCCTCTTATGAAATGAAAAGCGTGTTTACTTCTCGCTTGTAAAAGGGACGTTACGAATGGCGGGGCAGATATCAGGGGGACCGGTGATGGTTCTTAACCTTGTGCAAGCTTCCAATGTTATATGCCCTAAAGATGCAGTGGCGTGATACGTTGAGACTATATTGTCAGGGCTAGGAAATCGCAGGAGCGCTCTCGCTAGACCCGTAGCCATTCAAGTCATGTCATCAACATCAGTCATGCCTTCCTTAATTCATCGGCTTGTCTCCATGTAACATTCGGTGCGAGGGGTGGAATATAACTTCTATCCTGGTCCTGAAGCTTCGGCATCCTGAGTCTGCATTGTCGTGGACCGTGTGTTCATGGTCCGCACCGCCCGGCTGTACCCCAGTTCGCCAGACGTGAGCTCACCTCGCCGTTCACCACACTACGAACTGATGAAGCCGCCATGAGCAGACTCCACGACCGTACCGATCTTAGAGACTTGAGCAAACAGCCGCCTCGCCTTGCCTTTTCGTGCCGCCATGGGCCTCAGTCGCAGGCTTCAGGCGATTGTGGCCTGGATGCTTCGTAGACCAGCGCTCATCTGATCATCATCTCATCCACTGTGGCGACAATGCCTTTGAACTTCTCCCTTTCTCCAGTCATCCATTCCTTCACGTTCATCGTCATGTCGTGCTTCGCATCGTCAACGCCCTTCTAGATAGCGAAAGAGGCGGTCGCTAGGTGGCCCCGAGTGATGACACAGGCTGGAAGACGACAAAGCGGGAAGTGCCAAGGGAAGAGCGTTCTCGCTACAACTGCAGCTATTACAATCATGCCATCACAATCCGTCATGTCATCTAGCCTTCATCGGCTTGCCGTCACGTAAGAATATGACAGAAGGCAAACTTTAATATAACCTAATATTCATCGTCACCACAAGGCTGAGGGTGCCTTGGGAAACTGAGACAAAATGCGCAATTAGATCGAGTTGACAGGAGTGAAATAAATATAAAAGGTAATACCATGTTAGGCATTCAGCCAGACATAACTTTTCTAAAGCTTGGAAAGAACCTCATTCATTTCCTGCTGGAATGATATTTCTCATTCAGACCAGGCCACAAAATTTTAAATTCGATGGCAAAGAGAACTAATTCTGCGCCACTTAGCGAACCAGGCACTCCAAACATTATTGGTCGACTTGAACGTTATCAGGGCCCCACCACAATAGGTGTCTCTTCGAGATTCTCAAATTTCTCTGGGTGTCTTGCTTGCACGAGCTGTCCTTTTTGCTGTAATAGCCTTCTTAATACATTAACGAGGGTTACGCCGACCGAACAACCGGGCAAGGGGAAGACATATTCCGCCAACAGAGAGAGCCAAGACTATGAAGAGGTAGGGAAGGACGTTGGGAAGGTGCGCTAATAAATTCAGGAAAAATTACCAACTGCGCACTGACCATGGTCTCAGTTCTCTGGGCCTTCTAACAAGGGACATACTCCAATGAAGACGAGGCTTGATTGGAAGCGTAGTGCGGGACATCTTAACGTGATGCATGCCAAATTCTTCTTGTGTTAGGACGCAGCAAGTTCACATTTGTCCTTGTTTGTTAGCTCATGTAGAGGTGGATGACGGCGACTTAATACCTGCGTCAGGAATATAAGCCTTTTCGGCAGAATGCTACAGTTTGCTAGTGTGAAGCCTCAACCTTTCGCAAGCTCTCTCCGGAGGAAGCACTTCCGGTGGATGCGCTTCCAGCCATGAAAATTGCACCTACCTCCTCCCAGCTTCCTTTCACCACCCAGCCTCCAACCTCTATTCTTAATAATCTCCACCCAACCTCCAACCACAACCTTCTGCCCACCTTACCCCCCACAAGGCTTCATCCACCAGTAGTTCGTGAAGCAGCGGAACAAAACAACAGTCGTGAAACAGCAACCAAAGGCGCAATAGAAAGCTGGTCGATCTAAAAGCGCAATGTACCAAAAACGCTCCCAACGTAGACTTGTCTCAATCCATAGTATGACCACCTCTCGAATTAGACTTTATTTATGTACCTGACCACATCACTACGCTCAGTCTACGCAGCACCAGCGCGTGTCATGCTTCCTTTCTATCATTAAAAGTGCCACTTCGTAACACTCCTAAAAAATTTCATGACTGAGAGCCTGCGGCACGACTCAGCCAATATTATGTGGTGGCAGGTCAAACAAAACAGAAAAAAAACAAGAACCCATGTGCAATAATTGCGATGCTAATGTAGTATCTTCTGCAAGCCGACATGAGAATCTCTCCTTGAACGCAAAGAAAAATGCAGGAAGCGCACATCGTTGTTCGTGAAGTCCCCCTACGCCACCCAACTTGTGTTGTTGCAAAAACACATTTATGCAAGATAGCCGAGTGCCTAGGCCTTGAACCTTGGAGTAAAAAAACTAGGCCTCTCTTCAGTTTGCATGAACAATGCAAGCCGAGGCGACATCCTGCGTGATTCAACGGGAACTGCAATTTTTCGGTATGTGTCCTTGCACCTGCTTGCTCGCAAGCTGGTCTTCATCACAAAACGTGAAAATATCCTTTCTCCTTCAGAGAAGCCGGCCGCTTACTATGAGCACGATTTTGAGGAACCCGTATAATAAACGTCAAGCAAATTCCCACTGCAAAAATACTGCCGGAAAGTAATTTTACCTCTCGTGCAACTCGTGCTCCGGCGTAGAAGCTCATTTCCCATTTTTAGACGCCGCCTGGGCGTCATCGCGCTCCACCTCACAACTCCGTCGTGTGCAGGTATACGAAGCAAAGTGCATTGGCAGCCTACACGCGGGTATAAACGACGTTGCAGGCACTGGAACAGCCTTTCTGACTCTTGTTTGTCTTCCTAGAGGACAGGAACCATCTTGCGAAGCGGTTATTTAGGCTTTGCCTAGGAAAGCTCCTTTCGACGAAACCTGCTGCTAGCGGTTTTTGCACTGCCGTCATTGCCTTCACTTTTGCTCGTAGCACGACGGCAACACTCCGCGGCGCGCCTGACGTTTTCTTCGTCGCCAGCCAATGGAAGTTATAGAGATTCAGATCTGTGTGTAAATATTTTCTCAACACTTCGCTCTGCTGTAAAGACATTCTATATGTCTGCACTGAGCAAAATTAAGCTGATCAAAGAGGTTAAGGACACTCAGCCAGGAAGCACTCAAGCAACGTCTTCGCAAAATGTGCAAGCGTTCTTACAGACTTGATTGCGAGATCTGAGCGATGAGCCTTCCGACCCCAAATATGGCCGTAGTTATGATATGAGTTGTTCTTTTGCTTCTCAGTAGAAGTGTGGTGTGGTATTTCTCGTGTGTGTACCAATAAAGTAATTTGTCTGAATACTGCTTGAACAATTATTTCCCAACAACAAAGACGCAGGAGAAATATATCATTAGGTATACTGAATGCTTTAGGCGGCAATAATAAGCACATTGAAGCGCTGCCTGAAGGCTAATATTAGGCTTGTTGTTCGCTGCGAGGAGAAGAAATTAAGAAGAAAAAATCTCGCACTGTAATGCATTGATTTTGGTTTGTTTATTAAAAGAAAGACGTAGCAAACTCCTCACTTCTCCGTGGAGACCTCAACTGTGCCATGAGAACAGGGCGGAAGGTGGGAGTGAAAGATGAAAGAGAGAAAGAGGTCCAGTAGTGGAGTGCTCCATAAGTAATTTCGAGCACCTGAAAATCTGAAGTGCGGACGTCGCAGAGCTAATGGGCGCCTTTGTATTTAGCCTAGAGCGAAAGGCGACCACCGCGGAAACGTTCAACACCAAATACTTCGGCTCAGTAGTCGAGCGCCATAAGCACTGGGTCTCTGCAGCGGGTCTATAATCCATCAGAATAAAATCAGGTGGATGGAAGACGTCTAAACCTGCATGGCCTGATATAAACTTTAAAGTTGGCTTCAAATAAACAACGAGGGCACGAACGCTCGAAGAGATGTCTTCAAAATCGTTTATAACGTTTGTGAAATTGCGGCAAGTTAGGTAGGAAGAGGGAGAGTAGGATAAGAATTTTTTCTTAGATATGATTTGCAAAATTGCGCAGATCTGGAAAAGTCGGCATTTATTAGAAGAGCATAACGCGGCGGTTGGCCTGCAATCATCTTCCATGAGCCAAAACAACTTCGTTTAATTCACCGGCCTTCAATCTATGTGCACAGCAATGCTCCCGCGATAAACAATTCGCGCACTTGGTTATCGTGCGATTCACTTGATTAAACAGCCCAACTGACCATAAATGATACCTGCCTCGATATGACGCCAAGACACTTTATTAGCACGTTAATCTTGCATATTACAACAGGAGAATAGCGACCTCTTGTTACTTGTTTTTCACCTCATCCAAAGTCAACCGACCACCCATGTAAGAGCACTCGAAGGTTTAAGAAATGGAAAATAGGGAACCAATGACAATTTAGCACTACTGCTGGCAGTTAGCTCAAGAAAACACGACAGTTCTGTAACTCGCGCTAACCAAGAAGAAACCATCTGTCCTAAAGCATCCTGAAGTATAATAACCAATATTAATGCCGAATTTTTAAAACGGGACATCAGGCCTAAAAGCATGTTTGGGGGAATTTCAAGTTACGCATGATGAGAGCTCACGGTGGTTACCATAGGACGAAAGCCAGTGACCTAATGACTATATGTGCGAGTTAAGCACTTCAGCGCAATTCTGGATTCAATAAAATTGTAAAGCATGACAGTGCAGCTGCTCAAGCGGCCACTGAACTGCCGACAAGGCTCGTGCTGAAGCTAAAATGCGTCACTACCGTCACGGGAGGGCGAGCGGCTCTTACTGTCGATGAAAAATGAAGTCACAGTTTATGCTAATTTAAAAAATGCAGCAATGGGAGCGAATACAGACAGTAGACTAGAGACGGAGCGTTTTCGCTCAAGCGAGAGCAGCCGGTTGTGCGGAGAAAAGTGCCATCGAAAAGGGGAATATGGAAAGTGGGCTAGACGGCCACAACCCAAGAACCGCGCACAAATTGAAAATGCAGATTTAAAGACGATGCCATTCTGCTTTCTAGCGCTGAGGGCCACCGTTGGAGCCCACCTCACTAAATATTTATTGGCCTGGATTGAGTGGCAGACGAGTGGGGCGCGTGCTCTCGTCCTGCAGGTTCTCTTTCGTGAATGTGCTCTTTATGCAGGTATGCACCGTAAGCAGTATGCGTTGCGCGACCTATGGGGAGAGCTATGTGCCAGAGTACAAACATTTTGTGGCCTTTTTTTTCACTCCCTTCGCATGTTTGTTGTGCTTACAGAACGCAATAAAAGGAAGGGTAGCCTAATTACAAAAGAAAAAATAAAGAACACGAGAACACAAGAGATTCTTGGGCCACAAACAGTGTTGGCGCACACTACGTCAACGAACGCAGTCGCGTACATGGTGCGTAGAACAATAGAGGGTGGAAATATTAGGTACCAGGCGTTGGCTTAATATTGAAACAAATATGCTCAAAAGTGCGTTCCTTGTGATCAAACTCTGGATAAGCCACCTAAACATAATGCGGCCGGCTAAGTAGCATGAAATGCTCATAAACTTGAAACGTCAGATACGCTGGGAGTGCCAGCTACGCTCTGTGAGTCATGCGTTTCCATGTAGACTTTTACGTGAAGGCTCTTTTGCAAGTGACAACCGCAATGAAGAGATGTATCACCGCTATCGTTGTTTATAGCCAGGAGTATAAAGACCTCGGACGCGGAAAGAATCTAGAAGCTCAATGGAAGCGCTTTAAGAGACATTGGGTGCCCTCTACGGGCTCAATACTTCGTCACGTGTGGAATTTTCCGCGAAAAACTCAAACCAGTACGAGGTAACTTTCTGCACCGAAAATGTCGCTCAGAAAAGCTTGAATAAATATACTTTACGAAAGAGCTTTCAAACGAGGTTTCCAGAAGTTCGTTTGCATATGATGTTATCGATACTTTAGCAGCAGAAACAATCGTCTGGAAATTTTCATGTTCTCCATACTTTGCGAGATCTTCGGCGACGCTAATCTAAAACCTGAGCCATTTGGCATCAATTTTTGACCCCAATGAAGCGTGCAGGGACGAGAACTAGTAATACTTGGCCCACCACCGACAGAATGCTGCAGAATGTTTAGCCCACCGAATAAAAAAGTAACAATCATCGCTCAAGTCAAAGCATAAATAACAGATCCAAAGTACAACATTTTGTGCGCAGCGTGTACTCAAAGACATTGTGTTAAAAAATTATTCAAGGAAAAAAAATTGGTGCACACACTTAAGGCTGCTTAAGTGTGAGAAGGCGAAAGCCCACCCGCTCACTTCGTGAACGCAGTCGTTCACTGACATAACACACGATCGCACTCCAACCGACCACTATTACTACTTTTGGTGAACTGCTGACGAGGCAGAGGGAATGACATTGCTCCGCAGCCGGCAACGTCCTACCTCTACACGGCTGTTCGAAGCCGCCGCCACGGCGCCACTTCATCCCTTCCACTTCGCGCGCAGTGAGGGATGTAACCCGATGCCACCCAGCTTACAATTCAACCTCTAAGCTGCGACGTCGCGCAAACTTCGTGAATGCAATCGCCGCCTTACCACGGACCGCGCTTTCTTCCCGCACCAGCTGCGACATCAGGTGGCATTCGGATGCGCCGACCGTCTGCATGAGAGCGCCATCTTTTATGGGTATCATCGAGTGTTATCACACACGCGCAAATGCGAGTTTTCGCGCAATGGGGCAAGCAAGGCTTTCGCCTCAAAATGCTGGCATTTATTGCTTTGGTAAGGAAGCGTCACTTGCATAAAAGGCCCGCAATAATTTATACTATATTTATGCGAAGTTCTCCGCAGGGAGCAATAATGCCGGCAAGGGAAGGATGGAACGGGGTGCGAGATAGCGATGGTCTGGGGCCCATTGGTGACAACCGCATGAAGGAATAATAGTAAACAAGCCGGCCCTAAACAAATTGAACATATTGTACTCACTCTGACAAGCAAAGAATAATACAGAAACTGATGCTAGAAGTATGGTTAATATAGTCCAGAGGAAGTTGTTAAAATTTTGTTTTCATTTTCCCTCCAAAGAGACATTTACTCCTCAAGAAAAAAGCCTTCGTCCTTATTTCTTCTTTCCGCCTTCATCTTTAAGCGCTTTTTTTTACAATGCTCGGAAGGGACAATGATCGGTTCCTTCAGTTCTCTTATAATTTCCTCATTTCTATTTTCGTTTGCGTCACAAAGGTATATTTCAGCGCTTTGATGATTTTATATGTCAACACGTAACATTTCTTCTCTTGTCACGGTGTATTTGGTTTTATACGCCGCCAGTAACTATAATATGTGGTTTTGTTCAATGGGTTGTTTTAGCGAAATTCATTTCGTTCACCTAAAGTGAAACGTTGTTTCGTGCAATCAATATTTCTAGCCGAAAGAAAAGGAATGGAACATATTTGTACCTTTTTTGATACCGTGGAGCCTCTGAATTAAATGCTGCTTTATAGTGAAATTGTTACGATTACACAATATATATATATATATAAATATAACTGCACATGTGCGGCTAATGGCCGCCGTCACGATAGAGAGGCTTAAATAAATGTAAGCTCAAGCCGATAAATAAGTTTATGAGCTCGAAATCAAGCTGTAGCTTTTAACTATACCGCCCTGCATAGCCTACGTGCACAGACTTTAAGCCAAAATTACTTCCTCTTGAATGCGGCAGCTCTTTCGGGTAATAATAAATGCTTACACTCATTTCCAAACTGCAGCAATTGATCTTGTTCACTAATTTTTAAAACATTCTTCGCATTGAAGGAAATTAATGCATGCTTTCCTCTTGTGGTGGCACAACACGCGCAAGCGTTAATAGAAAGATCTGCTGGAGCGTGCGGTTGTCCCGTGCCAGAGCGCGTTACATACTGAACACCGCACGCTACTGTTTGATACCAACGTGGCCGTCATCTGGCAACTTCACTTCACGCCTCACTCTACCGCCGGCAGATATGGGCGCGCTTCACATATAATTAGTAACCCGGTAAGGCAATGATAATCAGATGTGGTGGCTGAAAGCCAGTTGCCCAGGAGTTAGAGTGCTGGCCGCGGTGAGATGACTACCTGGCTGCCTGCGTTGGTCCGGGTGGTTAGAACTCACTAGATATATGTCGCATAGCACGCACCATATTTATTGACTGCCGAATTAGTACCGAAGCGGAGGGGACCGCTGAGAGCCACGTTTCCTCCGTCCCGTACCCTTGGAAGTAGACATAATGCGCTGCTGCATGCTAGCAATAAACTTTTCTTCCTCTTACTGCTGGCGCGTGTTGTCGCGCTACATGTCGAACTGCTAGGCCTGCGGTAATTAGTAAAAATTTAAACGAGAATAGGCTTAAAATTTCTTAGGGCACTTAAGTCTGCTTACGCGCAAGAATGCGAACGCATGGAACTTTCTAGAACGTGGGTTTTTTCCACTACGGCAAAATGTGTTGTATTTTTAATTTTTGTCTGATATTTTTATTTCTTTAGTGTTCATTTATTATTTTTTATTTTTTTTTTATTTTTATTATAATTTTTTTCTTTATTTTCATTCATTTGCACTGTATTTTGCTTTTCATTGTTTTATTTTGAGGACGTCATTAGTTTGACAGCTACATTGTGACACTTTTCTGCGAACATCCCCGCTGGCGAGTCATGAGCGTATAAAGGCTTTCCGCCTTAATAATACTGCAGAGCTTTTGTACGCATCACGTACACCTGCGCTACCGTCCTATCGATATATTATCAAAATAGGCTAACGTGAATAAACAACGTGGCCATCAGCTAGCCGCCGCTTTTTATGTTTAGTTTTGCCGAAAATAAATGTTGGACGTAGCATACCCACTCCGCGGGCTAATGTGACACGCAGTATACCATAATCTGCTGGCTATACTATACGTTGAAATTTTTAATTTAATAACTGTCTATTGATGTGGACTGTACAGTAGTTTCTGCATAGTCCAAATATTGTATGAAATACACAAATTAGTTTATTCACTGTGTGCAGACATAATACTTGGTGCTGACATTTTGCTGGGTGCACTTAAAGCGCTGAAATATTTTTTTTTTCAATTTAACACTATGGACTGTACACCAGGCGCTTACTGTATCACAGAAGTTACTATGATTAAGAATATATTCGCCCTTCGAAGGTTTCATCACTAATAGCTTAGAAATAAGTGTATTAGCTTCAAAGGAGCACCGTGTCAATAGCTGCTGCAGCGCTCTTACTGTGATTTCGTTAATAAATCTGAAGTTCTCTATTTTCAAGCATGAAAGTTACGTTGACGTAATGTTGTCGGATTGTAACAGAGTCTCGGTGAGTGGAAAATTATGTATCAGTATATATATTTAAACGTTAACTACAATGTGTCATTAAACAATGAGACTTGACGTCATTTCCGCAGGACCAGTGAGAAGAATATTAGATTCCATTTATCTTAAACCTTGCGCGTTGTTCGAAACAAAGGTGTAACTGCATCAAATTATAACCATAATCTTAACAGCCCGACGTTCTTCATTCACTACTGAAAAGTAGCATGGTATATTATGTTCCGAGATCGTAAAGCTTCTGCAGAATGAAAAAAAAAACGTTACTAAATAATTATGCAAGAGAACTGCTGTTGGATACAAAACTATCACTCCATTTGAGAGGCTGTGTTACAGTGGAGTGATCTACTAAATGTAAAAAAGTTTCCTGGTTGCTTTTCTTGGAAATAAAATACAACAAGACAGTGTGGTTTTCTTGATTTTCAAGAGCTTTTTTTACATTTGGGGACACAGTACGGCTAATTTACATTCCCAATACAGAATGACGGGATGCCAAAAGCAGCAAATGAATGATTATTCCATAACGCACATGTAACATTTTACATTAACATTCCTCTCAATTTATTGTCGCAACTAAGCAGAAGAAAAGTGCCGTCTGAGGTAAAATGCACCGATTGTACGAGCCTAGAGTGCCAAACTTAAGGCGCGATACACAGGTGCAACGAAAAATTTTCAGACCGCGGAATTTAAAAAGAAACAAAAAAATTCAATACTTACCAGTTTAAGCATGCTTCTTTGAACCGAAAAGTATGCTTTCCACTTCTCGGTGTGATCTGTACGATGCATCACCACGGCTGTGACGAAATTCTCTGTGTGCAGGAAGTTCTGGTTATCCAGACGATAGACGACAGGTTTTGCGCAAAAGCTAACGAATAAGGCAGATACCATAGAATAAGCGGGAGAAAGAAGAGTGACTATGTGAAAGGGCCGAGTGTCGTTGGCATCGGTTTACTTGTACATATGAAGGGGGCGAGTCGCAAGCAGTTGCCGTGACAGGCGCTCATAGTTTCTGGCCAGAGCTTAAAAGGAAATAGTCCATGCAGATGCGCCTTGTCTGATCAACAGCCGGATGTTTTGTCTTCCGCTCGTTTCAGTCTGGCCACAAGCCGGGCTAGTCTTCTAAGTGGAGCCTAAGCGCTCGTTGACGGAGGGAGATTGAAGAGGGTTATTTCCTGCGAAGCGCTCAGAAACTGCTGGCATACTCGTCTGGACAGCCAACTCCCGGTTCTTCCGTAGTGTTCTTGTTTAATTTGCCTTTTCATATTTTCTTGCCTTTCCATCCGCTAAGCGCCACATCGTAATGTACATTTTGGTTGCCGCGTGATCAGAGTGATCAAGGTCCGAGCTAAGGAAACCCAACTACCAAAACCTATAAACAGAAGACCGAAGCATGGTTCCTTAGTTTATTCTTGCAACTCTCTTTTTTAATACTCGTTTCTGTATTTAAGCATCGCTGCCGATCGATGCGGAGAAACGAATACTACTCCAGTGTAGTTATTTCGTCATCACAATAATAAACCCGCACTAGCATTAATATTTTAAATCCTATGTAGAATTATCACTTTTACAGAATAACGCAGTATGTCTAGAAAGAGAGGTGTGCGCAAAACAAAGTAAGCTCTTTTTCTTCCAGTGGTTCAGGTTTTCTTTTTGGGAAACGTATCTAACCTTCAAACGCCGAAAAATAAACCTATTTATAGCATTGTAACAGCATAGACGCGCTCAATTTATTTTCCTTTGTTTTTTTCTTCTCGAAAGAAATATTTTCAAACTATCAACACATCAAGAACTAACAGACCTGACAGCTAGTGATCCTGAAAGCGTAACGCTAATGCACTATTTCCGAAATCGGCAGCGCATTCTGTTGTTGTTCGGAGAAATGGTACGCCATTTTGGTTCAGTAGAGAACACAAAGTAGGCACCCGGCGTTGGGTAAAGACGGCTGGGCGTCGTGTGAAAAGTGAAATGGCGATTCATTGTTGTAGTGCCCTATGGAGAGGAAGCTACGATGCTTGTGGGAAACAGGTTAGTTTTTGCATGCCGTTTATTTTAATGTGTGTGAACGTTTCAAAATACCGCATGTTATGTGAAGTATGGCTAGCGTGCCGACCCGTTTACAGCCTTCGCTTCCTGCGAAGATTTCTCACGAATCATTACAGGTTCTTTGCGCTCAATTTACGATATTGACCACTCTTGTTATTGTATTCGATTCAACTTCTGGCACATAATAGCTCTTATGTAGCGCACAGTCGGTAGGATGTATACTTATCGACATATGCTTGAGCAATGAAATAGTTTGCGCATTTTTTTCAACCGCCGTGCGCCAGTATTGCTCAAGCCTGTCGTACAGCTACAAAGAAGAGTTTAGGAGTGAAACGTGGCGATGCGGACTTAGT
The DNA here is from genome assembly GCA_030143305.2 of Amblyomma americanum. Classification (NCBI taxonomy): domain Eukaryota; kingdom Metazoa; phylum Arthropoda; class Arachnida; order Ixodida; family Ixodidae; genus Amblyomma; species Amblyomma americanum. The sequence goes on from JARKHS020022158.1 coordinate 202,100, forward strand.
GCACTCATACTATAAACCTCGATCGGCCGAGTCGTGAAGTACTGCAGGGTATGACCGAGCTACGCATCGATTACTGCTTAGTTCTCTGCGAGTTCAGTTCAGTTTTACAGGTGTTGCAATATTTTAAGAAGCGCTATCAAAGCTCTCTTGTCCGTGCTTCTGTCGCAAGGTGCCATTCACTGTACTTCCTGACAAGTGCAATCGCGCCTGCAGGCTGTCCGCGTTGATGTGGTGTTGGGATGTAATTACACCAATCATAAGAATTGATGTGTGAGTGTGGGATTTTTTCAGGCTTCCTGCAATAGGTATCCGCCTTATGCCAGCTTATTCAAAAACAGATAACGCGGCGGTTTTATCGAGACGAAAGGGTGCGCTTCAATGCTAAGAAGTACAAAAGTATTCTGGAAGCGCTTGAAGCCGCTCGGTTTTATTATCGCTGAGGAAAGTGGCAACAGATTGCTCTATAGATGAAAGCCACAAAAGCATGTGAATCTCGCACCTGCATACACGTCTTGACTAGCATATCAAGCTCATACGGGAAATACTCTAACCCTTCTCTTTAGTCAAGCACACATTTCATGGCAGCAAAGGAGGGAGGTTTATTATCACAAGCTGTGAACTTTAAAACAAGCGCTATTTGCTTGCAATTGCCCTTGTAATGAGCGCCTCATTTCCTGTTTTTAATATAGACAGCCAACAGCGTATACTATATCTGCTCCAAGGAAGTCTTCTTTCTCTCTCAAAGCTTGGAGCTAGAAACTAAATAGCGAACATCAACCCCGGAAACTGCAAAGGGTCTGTAACGGTGGCATTGAAAAGTGCGTATGTGCTTCACATATTACAAATAAAGGGATATAGTATTAGGCACCTCGTCGTGGGTCACAGACAGTGATACTGGCGTGTACACAGCTGATAATGGTGGCGCACATGAATGTTTGGTGTGCCACAGGCCAACGCACGTGAAAGAGTACACGGAGATGAATTTTTCGACGCACTTTCCCGCGGTGCCGCCTAAACGGCACATGGGAAGGGATCAGATGTGAAACAGCGCAACGCTTGAAGTTTGGGTTTTGAAATTCTGCTCGCAAGATTTATGAAAGCTTAGTGGATACCAAGGAAACACGCATAGGAAACTAACGCACTAGCTCAGACGAACAAAGGAGCTGACCGGAAGCTCCGGGCCCGACGTTCCCAGACCGCGAAGTGGTTTCGCATACAATCAGTTGAGACAGATTAAAAAATTACAGCTACTAAACTTTCGTTCCTCCCTTTCTTCCATGCCCCAAACGGAAGACAGGTGTGATTTATGCTTGCTCTCCGACAGCCCCCTTAGACAAGCATTAAAAGTGATGTGCTAATCATGACCTTGTTGTTCTTGTTTTCTGCCCTATCAGATCAGGAAAGTAAACTTTGGCATTACCACATTTCTGAAGCGGCCGCATCGATTATGGAGAAACATTGTCCACTTCTGTCTTTTTCTCTTTCTGGCCATTGCCAGCTAATTATTGCGCATTGTCTTTTCTCTGACTAACCACCTCTACTCCTGTCTACCTGCAACTGATAACAATCACCTTTCTGTTGCACCTACCCACAGCTTTTCATCCTCCACTTATAACTACTTTTGTTTGCTGTTGCTTTCTTATTCATCATTGTTCTGTACGACGTACCTAGATCTATAAGAGAACAGCAGACTTCGTACCTGCTGCAGAGGTAAGAAGAGCGAAGGAAAATCAGAGTTAATCTTCTCGAGAACCTTTTCGCGTTGGTGCTACCGAAACCCCGAGTCTCATGGGTGCTGAGGCAGGCGAGTCAAGCCCTAAAGGTTCTCGTTAGCTGAGAAGAACGAAAGACAGATAACCTAATGATCCATCGACTACCCACCTGAAGTTCCGCACTTCGAACATCACCTGGAAGGGAAGGAAGTAAATAAAACGAATAAAAAACTGCAGACAGGCGCTGCGTCTCTTCGAATAAACCGCGACTCGCAAGCTGAGGCGAAGCGATGTCCCGGAGCAACTTCCTCGTGGTGAAAAACACCTTTCGTTGTTTCCTGAAGACTGATTTCAGTCTTGCAAGCAGCTTCTGCATCTTCGACTGAGCAGAAATAATGAAACCTGCTCTATTTTGGGTTGCGAAACACCGTGTAGAGAGCATTGATGATAAGGTGCTGCAATAATTAGCATTTACGCTGTCAAACCATGAGAAAAAAGGCTTGAACGTAATGTATGTGCTGGCGGAGGTGTATGGTGCTTTGCAAACTGTTGTGGCAAGCATATCGCTGCCATGTAACGTTGGCACTTCGTATCTATCACTTCGACATCGCAGCGGTCGCAGCCAAGACCATTTTCTGCTATTACTGTTCAGCTGTACGGAGCCTTGCACGGTTTCTACAGACAAAAAGTCGTCGAGAAAACTCCTAATACTTGTTCTATCGGCTCTCTCCTGCCGCAAAACTCGGCTCCACCGCGCTCTAGAGTACGTCGACCACTCCCTATTAATCACTCAGCCGAGATTAGAGTGGCGTATTCAGCCCGGGCGCTATTATTGTGACTTGCGTTAGCGCTCGTGAGCTCGCAGCGAATCAAGACTCGGGTGCTCTCGCTAACCTCGGCTGTAGAGGTAGCACCGGTCTGAGGTTAGCCCACTAAATAGTGTATCACAAACACTGATTACTACTCAAGTCTCAAAAATATCTTCACCTTCTGGAAGAATATAAGCTTCTCCATCATGGCTTTTACGAAGTTACCTTAGGCGGAATAATTTCCTGCTTCGAATAACATAGTACATCAGTACTTTGTTGTACGCAGTGTGATAATGCTCGGTACAATCGGTATAACGATCTAAAATTTAATCTCCTCTTCATTTAGATCAACAATTTCCCGAGCAAAAGAGACTATCGAGTCGAGTGCGGCCATCAACAGCGCACTATGGGCTTAACAAAAAGATGCGCATAACGTTAACGAATTATGCCGGAAAAATGAAGAAAGCTTAAAAACAATATTGTGAGCCAGACACGATAATGTGTTACAACTAATAATCCAGAGCAATTTAAACTGTAAATTCCGTCGCATACATGAAGCGCCAGGGAACTAAGCTCAATTAGGTACAAGAAAGCACAATATGTTGAACAAAATGTGTAATTTAAAGCTGCAGAAACAATTAAAAATACAGAATTTCTACACTTCCCTGAAGGCACCAAAACCCTCACATGCGGGTTGAGTTATTCTGAGAAAAAAATTATGGCTTAGAAAAGCTTCCTCAAGCCCAGAGAATCAGACATATCGCAGGGTTTCAAAAAATAACTGATTATTACAACGCATAAGCAGGCTTTTTATATATCAAGGTGGCGGGAACAAACATGGCTAGTTATACATTCAGTAAACCTTTTCATAGCAACTGGAAATACCAGCGGGATTACGGATTCGCAATCAAAGTCGAAAAGCGCTAACGCATGATGAGAGAAATAACCGACAAGAAGCTAATTTTTTATGTTTGTGACTTTCGACGCATCTATTTAAACAGCTGTGGCCGGCATAGAGAATGACAGAAAAGTACTGTTCGATTATTTAAAGAGGTATTTTGTGACCGTTAAATTGAAGACCGGACAAGAAGAGGCACGAACACGAACACTCCGCCCCCCCCCCCCTTTTATAATTTGCATTTGCCATCTGTGACGCAATGATCCTTAAAGATGAAAGAATGTCACACGTTCGCAGTGCTATGAAAGGCGGAGCTGAATAATTTCAGAGGGTCCAAACGAAATTAAAGTATTATTGAATTGTTGCAAAATAATCTCCCTGGTGTCTAAACATGCGGATGTGCCAGCTCAAGCCCCGCAATGGAGTAAATTCGCCAGTAACACAAGTAGATTTCACGAAACGATGCTGCATCTATTCAAACCAGCAACGGTCAGTAGTGGATGCCGGAGAAAGAGCCTTCATGATGAATGAAGGCCTCCAGGCCAAATTAAAACAGTCCATTTAAAATTTATTTATCCCTAGCTCAGCTCAAACGTTATAAAACTAGAAACATCCTATTTTTCTTTCTAAGCAAACTATATAATATAGCTAACGCCGCTTGTGGAGTAGTCTCACACTCCATTGAAAAGCGTTTTACTTGTTTGGATGGCTCTATCAGGAGAACACTGACATTCCAATAGTAGATTTACAATCAAAGAGAAAAATAAATCGTAGACAGCCAACCAAACGCATATATCTAGTAGAACGTCTATGTGTCAGAATTAAAAACCAACAGCATTATCGAAGGACATTCGAAGTTTAGCAGTTTTTCTAGTTATTTACGAGGAAGGTAAGGTGTGTAAGAACCTGTCTTAACAGCCAAGCAACACCAAAACAAGGATCTTTCGTAACGGGCTCTTCATAGAGATAGAAAATAAAATAAAGTTGATTCTAGGTCGCTCTAATTCATGTCGCTCTTACTGAACTTACTTCTGCCGTAAATGTTGCGAAATTCTATATAACACAGCACCACCCTTAACGACGTCTCTCACTCTCCCATCTTCTTTGCTCCCAGTACCACCCGTCGGCAGCTACAGCACTACGTGAACGCAGACTGATGCAATGAATTCTATGGTTGCCTCCACGAAAGCCTGCGCCGGCCCAAGCGAGTATAAAAAACAGAGGCTTCACCCAACGTGAACAGAAACTCAGGAAGTCAGTGCGTCCAGGTAGTGGACGAAGAAATCGGAAAGATAATATTTTTGGGCTGAGGATTCACGCAGACTTTGAGAGTATCAGTAAAGAATGTCAGCAGCAGCCCTTAAGCTTGCAATTTCGTCGTATATATTATGAAGTTAGCGGTGACTAAGGTTGAGGTTCAAGTCAAAGCAAAAAATAATTTCCGCGAGCGTTGCTGCAACAAAAATATTGAACGGTTGGGCGTTAGTAAGAAAAGTTTGTGTGACATGTGAAGGCAGAACAAAGAAGTAGCGCAACAGCGTAGAGGGATAAGAAACTTACATCTGAAAAAAGAAAAACAAAATCGCTTTCAAAAAAGGTTTATAGAACGCATTGAAGATGCAAAAATAAGGAAGCACGATGCAGCGTGAGAGGTGCATAATGGCTGTGGTACGAGCCACGATCGTAACAACAATGAACCTCTTAAGGACTGCAACGCAGTAAAACAGTTTACTACCGGTGATGTCTACCCCTCCCCTTAGGCCGAAACGGGGCTGGTTGATCGGAGAAATCGAACAGATATCGCCCCAGAAGTCTGACATCCCCGTGGCCTCCCAGCAGCGGGCAGGCATTCTACCCCGCTTTTATGAGTCCGTGAAACGTTTCGCGTTTACAACGCTTCCTTTGGAACTCTTTTTCGTAGAAAACAAACGAAATAGAGAAGCCGTCATTTGTGCAAAGCCTTCCTATCTGCAAGCGTACGTGAAATGTCTATTCATTTTTCTGGGCTTTATAACCTCACTAACACGTTAAGTCCTATGAAAGACATGCACGTGGCCGCAAGCAATTATACAATCCATATGTTACGGCTCCTGCAGTATTTGTGCTTAAACATCGTCAAAAATAGCTTCAAAATTTATATCGTTCCGAAACCGTGCAAGCGAAAACTATATGAAAAAAAAATATCACTGGACCTACTTACGGCTTCACCCCGCCTGTTGTTCTTTCATTGTTCACAGAAACCTCCCTGACGATACTGATATATCTCACGGCTGTGCTAAAAGCTATTCTTATTACATTTCCAAAAATCATCGACGACGAAGCTATGAATGTTCCTGCCAGTAGGACAATGCACCGGTACTGAGACGAAGAAAAACTTTCTTGTTTTTGATAAAGAAACGGCAGGTGCACTTTATAAATCAACAAAAAAGAAACAATGACAGTCTGGTAATGACTCTCAAGTACTACTTTCAGCGACATTTTTTTTTTATATCATATGCTGTGGCGAACCTAAATGAGCTCTCCAAAGTTCAGTCAAGTTCGCCTCCGTGTTCTCCATCAGTTGTGGCGAAAGGTCACCGCGGCACGCCGACAACGGCAGCTAAAAGGATTTCATGCCTAAAACTTTCCTTAAATTTTCAGGTCGTTTTCGCAGTGAGAGGCCCACTATGGGGGGGGGGGGCTCTCATCTACGCACGCACGAGTTCACACCGCGCAGCTACGGTTACCCATCGCTCGTTCAGTTCATGATCGGAAGAGGAGGCGTGGGTTGTGGACCCCTATCCCTGCTCTCTTGTCGTACCGTCTCTGCGTCGCCTCCGAAGCTGCACCAAGTCCACTCTTGTAGCACGCTCATAAGCACGCACGAACAGATGCGAGCGCGCGCCGTTTAGACGCCATAGCCAGACACGCTCAACTTTCACCCTTGTTGCTTTTCTGCGCACCTTACCTCGCCCTCTAGACTCCCCTCACCGCTCACCTCGGCGGACCATTGCGCCGACTTGCACGACCAAGATCTATCGAGTTTAGGTACTAATAGCGGTCGCTGTAACACCGACAGAAATGCAAGAGAAATCCCCGTCCCTCTTCATTTCTGCTTACTTGTTTTACAATAGCGCAAGAAGGACTAGGTAGCATCCTGTTTCTGTGCTTTGAAAAGCCTTTATCGCTTTGCGCCAGAGTTGCATAAATTTCGGCCATCGGTGTCAGCACTAATGCTTCATTTATTGTCACACACTGCAAAAGCGTTAACCAAAAACCGTTTCTGAAGTCATGCATGTTGTTAGAGTTTTGTGCTGCCTGACTCCGGAAAACTGTGTGAAATCCTTCCATTCAAATGTTACACACAGGTACAGAAAACTGTGTTAGCAGTGTTTCAGTAGGAATTTTTGTTTGAAGAAAGGTACTTTAGGAAGGAAAAAAAAATCGGTGAAGAACAAGAAGGTGTACCAGTCTCACCTAACTGAGATTTTCTTTTCGACCTATGCCTTCGTATCTCCTCTAGAACTCGAGGCACTTGAAATCCCTTTGCACAAGAATCGCTTGGTAGTAACAGTAAGTACACGAAACACACCAGCGGTCTCTCGCGAACTAGGTTTTGAACAGCATAAAGGCTTTGCTTCGAACTCGCCTATTAGAAACACACGACGACTGTACTACAAAGGTGTCACACAACTATGGCCTCAATGACTTTCTCTCCATGCACCGTCAGCACCTACAGTCCAGGCCAGTATAATACAGAGCATGCCTTCGCGATAAAACTACTCTCATGCCTTTGCTATTGATAATTAGGAAGTTCTTCATATGTATCTAAACACATGTTGCTGTTGCGTTCGCGCATGAACCCTAGAAAACATCATACGGTCTCTGCAGAATGCGACAGAAAATTTCAAACGCTGAAGCGTGCTTCGTGATATTTTGGCCGCACCTATACTTCATATCTTTCCTTTGCTGAGATCAACATACATGCCCCAGAAAGTCTGCAAACGTGAAGCTTATTCAGCGAACAAATAGCAATTGTGAAGCTAAACAAGCAGCCCTTACAAGTGTTATGCAGTGAACTGTTGGTAATGGTATGCCATTTAGGGTTGCAGGAAAAAAAAACAGGAAAGAGAGGCCAGCCGTTTGCTTCTTGTTTCATTCAACGAAAGGTTTAATGAGGACGAAGGCGGACCTCAAGTGACCAAAACGAAGTGCCTGGTGAATTTGTTTTTTATTTTATTTTCTGGAGCACCACATCTTCGCCTATTGCGGGTTTCTAGTTCCGCGACGATGCACCCGTTCTGGCCGACGCACCTCGTGCGTAGACATTCCAAGCTAGGGGGGCCGAAACGGTCCAATTAGCCGAAGCTGCACTAGCAGCGCTCTAGGCAAGAATTCTAGCGGCCATCGTCTCACACCGGCAGTGCTCACAAAATTAGTGAAAAATATAGACCTGGTAGATGGTAGAATGCGCAGACAGCGGTTGATAAGAGTCTCTTGCGGCTGGGATTGGTTTTGTCTACGTTACCAAATTATTTCCTGCCAATAACTCTTGCGGTCCAGCAGCTCTATGCTGCCTGTAAACAAAGTGGGGAAGACCTGCTTGGAGTCAGGCTTAGGCAGTGGTGTAACGGTGCCTTGCGCTAACTACATGCGAGAATGGAGCTTGTCAAGGCAATGTTCTGCTTCCAAGCAAGATTAGTTTTTATCCGTCATCTTGTCTACGTAAGTTCAGTGTTCATGCCAATTTCGCTTATTAAAGCGAGCGGATAGCTTCTTGGCTAGAGATATGAAGGACATCAAAATAGACTCTAACTTTTGCACGTGAAGAAGCTTTGCCAGCAATACTTTCTCCTCTGCCTAAGTACCGCACACAGATTACAGGTTATGCGATTGTTATGCGGCGTGCAAGCGCAGCGGAGGCGGGCACCCGACGTCGGACTGTATTCTGCCGAGGTCCTATGCGACTGCTGCCAAGACGTCCCAGGAGCCTGATGAGCAACCCAAGCAGGTGGAAGACTTTTTGTGCTAGAAAATTCGAATTTCTTCCGCACAATTTGCATTTCTGCAGAGGGCTTTCAACGCAACTGGCACAAATGTGTGACCTGAAATAAATCTTACGTGTATAATGCCACTTAATGAGTAAGCGTATCTAATCTCGCAATACGTACACTGCTGTCGCCAGAGAGAAGAAATAAAAAAGCAATCTGCGCATTGTGAGTAACAGACAGAGGAAATAAAAATAGCAATTTTCAAACTCCAGGTAGTTAATGGAATGACGGTTGATTTGCGTAGTTATGCCAAACCCCAAATAAGCGCGCTAGCACTGTGTGACTGTTGTTTTGCATTGTTTATCGTCCACTTGCTACCTAGGCCACGTGACCTTTAGATGTCACAACAACTCGCTAGGTGTGTATATATGCACACACACCTGGGAACGTAGCCCACAACACGGCTGGCAGGTGGGAAGCCCGTCCTAAATCAGTTTAGAGACAAAAAACAAGCACACAACGTCTAAATGCTAAGAATGGCCACTAAAACTTCTTCCGCAATAAAAAACACTTTAGCCATAGTCATTGCCATAGAACATGATGCCCCAGGACCTTCTATTGAAAGATTGCGAAATCCTCCGCTATTAGTTTATTTTGGAACCTTTTGAACAGTGTTTATTGCAAGAATTAAGGGTGAAATTGGATACTGCCTTTACACTGCAGCGTTGTTGTATGCCTCGGAGTCATTAGCTCGGGAGCCTCATTCCGTTGTGCCTGGCAGCGGCAGTGAATTGTAGCTAAAACTTGGGAAGGAGCTCCGGTATATTTTGTGCAGCCCACTTACGCACTCCTCAATGAAAAAAACCGTGAGTAATACCTAAATTCACTTAATGACTTCCAAATTCTTTCTGCCGCCTTACAGCGCCGCATCTATAGGAACAGTAAGGGTCTCAGCCTCCGCATGAAAACGCAAAGAATGGCAATTTTTAAACGGGGCTTTTCGTCGTAAACTACTGTATTTGTCTATCCCCTATTAACTGCATATGAATTTGCCAAATTATCGGCAAACACTTTCCCGCTGCTTTAATAAATGCCAACGGGAATAACGAATGCGATAGTAGTTGTTTTCATTAGGTAATTATGTAGAGGGTTACATCTCTCCCGCAGACTATCGGCTGGCCGTCAAATATGCAAGCAGAACCTACCAGGGGAAAGTGCAATGTATGCATTTTTAAGCACCGTATTTTTGCAGGGCGCTACTTGATACTTTCTCGCTTGATGAGTAAATCTCGAGCCCATAACCATGAATTAAAACCTGCAAGCAGTACTCGAAACGTATTACGATTTCCAAAGTCCTGCGGCGTGTACACACATTAAATGTACAGTGTACCAAAGGTCCGCTCTGGGTGTAATATGTTTCTTTGAGACCAATAAATAAAATATAGGTTTTCCTTGCATACACGTGCAAGGGCGTTGCTTTATAACGCGACCACGTATAATCTATTTCAATATATTCTGTTTCTAGAGCGTGTCGGCAAACTGCCCATGTCGTCTTCCTAATAGCATGAACAATATGTACAGAAAAAAATGAATTCTATAATCGTGACCCTCGCATCCCTACGCACAGAAGCTTGCTATCGAACAGCTAATGGGCAGATACTGTTAGTTGTGTTCTATAATCTAAAAGCGCTCTATTCGCTTTCACGGTTTTTTTTTTCCTTAGTTATAACCAAATTTACAGTGAAACTCACTCGCTAAGCCAGTTAACGAGCTGTTTTGTCACCCTATGTTGCTAATTTACTTTACGGAAGGCGAATTCAAACTGTACTAGAACCCAGCGGTCTCGCAAGCGAACAGGCAGCCATCGAAAGTCCGAGCGTAAAAAACAAGTAAGCTGCCTGGCTACGGCAAAAATCCCCTAGAGAATGGATAACCGCAAAGCTGCTCCTCTGTAATCGAACGGCCGACGGTCCACGTCACGTTCGCTGCGTAAATATATCACCCCGTACATCCGAAGCACCAAAAGAAACCGAGCACAGAGAAAAGAGAAGAAACTGGTTCGCTGCCTGGCTGGGTACTGCCGTTTGAGCAAGCGGCCGTTAGGAAAACAAAGTGGTCTCCGTGTTTTTGTTTGTTTAATCCTTCAGCGAGAAAGGCTGGACAACCGCGATAAGTGCCGAAGGCTATGTACGGTTTCTTTTACGGTAGGAGTTTGCGGTGGACGATGCGGCCATGAACCTAACAGATGCGTCTGTACGAGCGTAAAACATACAACTGCACTAGAGCCATTTACACAGCATGTAGATGTTTTGTGTGGCATTACAGCCAATACGGGAAATGCTATGTCGGATAAGGAAGTAAAATGCAGGCAAGAAAGAAGTATTGGAAAGGAAATGAGGCTGAGTAAACAGAAATTTGATAACTCCCAAAGTAATATGAGATGATCGAACAGACATCCAATAGCAACCAGCTACATTGACTTGTTTGAGCACAGCAAGGCTGGTGGTTTGCTGGCGGTATATTCATAATGGCAAGAAAATGCCATCGCCTATTTTGTAATTATATCGCTTCAACGGCAGTAAAATTAAATCATGGGGAACTGCCAGCAGAGTAAACTTTATTGATAGTTTACTGAATTAATCTTAGAATTTAGTGCAAAATGCGTTTACACATATGGCGCGCCGTCTAGCTCGAACATTCTAATTGCTAAGCTGTGCTCGTCATTTCTAGACGCTCTTCAATTAGTGCTCACTATAAATTATTGGTGGTTTTTAATTCTGCGAGCTACACTTCAAGTGTCTGGTGTAGTTTTTTAGCATAGTGTTGCGCCCTTTTTGTTGGTCTGCGGACGAGATTGGGTCAAAAATCCAGCTGAAAACAAATCGACCTTCCCCTGCTTTAACCGAAGCAGGCAAAGTAGGTGAGCTTCGGTGAGTAGATCTCCTTTCACGGCATTTTAGGGTGACCACAGCACATTTCACACACTCCACAAGAACCACGGTAGAGACTTTGCACGTTAAAGAATGGCTAGAAGAACATGAAAAAAGAGAACGTTGATCAACAAGATCGGCCCACGTTCATTGATTGAGCAATCAAAGTACAAATTATCTTCGCCAAAGAATGAATGAGCTAATAAATATGTTGTCTTGCGTCGCTCTATAAGAACAGATTGATTCAGGAAAAATGAAGTGCACATTGTGAGACCGATGTAATATTCTGTCCAAACGGAGCTGAAACTAAGCACAGTAGACACAGTAGATAGGAAACTTTTTTTTTCAGAAAAAGTGAAATGTAATAAGTTAGCAATGAATAGAGAACAAAACTTTATTTGAAACTTGGGTCTTAATATAATATTGAAAAAGCTTTTCCTAATGATTGGGCCAATAATTTTCTTATTTCTTTGGAATTGGCCCCTGCAGTCTACATCAATTTCTCAGGCGTATGAAATCACACCCGTGGAGGCTTTAGTGCGATATCGCGGCGTGGTGATTACCAGCGCACGCCAAGTTGGCCAGCTGCAAGTTTAATATGAACTAGGAAGCGGATCGACCTTGTTCTCGAGGGCACCTTGATAATCGTCTTGAGAACAAGGCAGCTATGCGTATTTTGTACCTGATAGCTTTCCACATTACGGCTGCGTCAGTTGCCGGTCTTCAACAAATACTTTGGACTAAGCACTTGTACGGGATTCAACATCATTTGCGAGAAGTTCAAGAGAATTCATATAAAAAATAATGTAATAATGAGCAGTCGGCGCTCATCAATGCCACCGAACAGATTCGCATCTGGGTTTTTTCTTATAGCTTGACTCTGGACTTAGACTTTATAAATATTTGTGTAGAAATTAAATAGACCAACATTAGCTGAAAGCAAGGAAAGCATAAGAGAATGGCTATATTTTAATTTGTGGTGGTTGATCAATGGCAAATTAGTAGCGTAGTCATTTTATGCCTGAGAGCTAATTAATGAGAAAATACAAGAAAACACCATCACACGCCGCCACTGGGATAAGAACCCCCGCCTCTGAATATCGCGTGCGGTGTTCTACCAACCGAGCTGTGGCGGCAGTTGTCCTGTCTTCTACTTTCGAGGGTATTAGTTTTCCGTGCACCCTAACGGCGAGTGTACAACAGCATCACCCTCGTCCATAGCGGCAGACATAAAACATCCTCTATGACCGCGGATGCAACGTGGAACATAATCGAACAGGGAGGGTTGTAGCTGTGCGTGAACTGTCTTTCCGTATTGCGTCAAGACAGCCAGACTCGAGGCCCTCACTGAGCTTTACTGGGCAGACAAGGGTAAGGAAATTACATATAAATAAGATACATATTGCGCATGTTCAAAACAGCGCGTGTGGTCTACGGGATCCCCATTTCATTAGGCAAAGCATAAGTCGTCCAAATAGGCCGTTGTTTACACGAACCTCTCAAGAAACATGAAAAATTGTTATCAAATGTGAATGACTTGCAGCAGAATATGCCTGATGACTGCTGCTTTTTCAAGAATGGCAACAATGACAACTGTTATCAACGACTTGAGGAAATGAAAATTCTAACTCCAAGATAAATTAGCACCGAAACTATGTTATTTTATAAAAGAGAGAAGCGACACGTGCTCCAGACCAACTTTACTCTACCTGTACTCTATAGTGACATCAGATTACAAGAAAATAGGCAACCAAACGTTCTGTGCTGTCCTTAATCTACTGCTGTTATTTTCTACGGTGATAAATACGCATGCGCTTACTGCTTCTCTTCTAAACTGATGTAACTAGTGTGCTTTTCAGTAAGCTTGTTTGGAGGCAGCGCCAGTCGTGTCATCTCTGCCTGCGTGCTAGTCTAAAGAACAACTAGCACTGAATTACTTGTCTAGAACCAACGCATCGCCAAATAGCCCTTCAACGTGTTTCATTATGGCAGACATCACCGTCCTCTATGAATTGCCGTTCCGAGCGCCTGCGCACCGGATGCCATCTGTTCGTCTTCACATACACGCCGCTTCTGCATCCTGATTTGTTGCCTCATATTTTCTTCACTAGGACTAAATATGACAAAGAAGTTATTTCCACACCAAGGCCCATGTTTTTCACGAGTCTTCATCGTTTATGCTTATGGGGGTTTAACGTCCCAAAGCGACTCCGGCTATGCGGTACGCCGTAGTTAAAGGCTCCGGAAATTTCGACCACCCGGGGTTCTTTAACGTGCAATGACATCGCTCAGTACACGGACATCTAGAATTTTGCCTCCGTCGAAATTCGGCTACCGCGGTCGGGATCGCACCCGCGTCTTTTGGGTCAGCAGCCGAGCGCCATAACCACTGAGCCATCATGGCGGCTCCAAGTCTTTAATAAGCTCAGTGCATGTATACGTGCTTCTAAGTGCATCACAACATCTTTCAGCGAAGCACTGTGACGATGTTGTCATGGTCTCCGTATAGGAAAAATTTTGATGGCACAGTTGATCTGTTTACACAAATGCAAGTGGCAATTCCCTGGAACTTGAAGGCATGATGAGTTGGTTAATGCACGTGAAAAGAGACATGCCCGAAACTAAACTTTAAAAGCCGTTTACATAGGATTGCATATAATAGCTTAGCTCTTCACACAGCTGTAATCAACCACATCTGTTTTCGTAATCGTCGCTTTATGGCTGTCTCATTTCCAGAAGTACAGACGAAAATTATTTTGTAGTTCAGCTCATAGAGCTCCACATGTCGCGTGAGGAGGTTCTGGGTTCGGTACCCACGGTGTTTTTTTGCCTCCTTGTTAAACAGCTTATCTTAATCGAAATGTTTCCTGAATTAGTTTCTTCTTAAAATAAGAGTGGGAAAAATTGTACATCCTTTCCTTGTTATCAGCTGCTTTTGGCTTTTTTCTTAGGTAAGCTATATATGTGCCATCGACATAAAAGTTAAAGCAAAAAAAAGAAAATTTATTTCAGCATCCATATGGTGGTACAGCCAGATGAAAAAGCGAGAACTATACCTGCGAAAGACCCTTTATTTTGAATGAGCTGTACAACGTCCAAGAATATTTGGCGTTGTTGCTAGTTTGGTATAGTTGGGCGCAGCAAGCTGCTTTTACGCACTACTAGGACGCGAAAAATAAGCAAGTGTGATCCCAACAAAAATGCCGCCATTCTAGGAGCACGTGGGTCACTAAAAAGAACCCACCGACACAGCATCCACTCTCAAGCGAAAACTGCAGGTACCAGAAATCAGGAGGCGCCCCTTTTTCGACTGCCGCCAAAAGCCGTGGTCTCCAATCTCTGGACTGCATGAAGCCGGTTTTTACACGCACAGGCTGCCTCACAGAAATGCAACTAAAAAAATGTCTTCATTCCTCTGAACTTTGTCTCTTGCTTAGCCTGGTTTGTTTGACAAGCAAGGAGTACTTCCTCGGTGTTTACTTGACCTTTCGAGATAAGTGCGATTTTTGCCTCGCTTCAAGAAACTGCAGCGAATTGCAACATAATGAAAGAAGCAAGCTTTCGGCGGTCCTTTGCAGGCGCGTCAAAGTGATAAAATCGTGACTGAAATGAGGCGACAATAAATATCTCTGTCGCCGTGGGAAAGATTTAAGGCTCTCAACAAAGGCCTCCTTTACACTGACTCTTGTTTACCTACTAGCAAGAGCTGCCTCTAGCGTCTTATGTCTGCGCTGGCC